>JAQFYE010000192.1:0-47964 GCA_034694305.1 Protaphorura glebata | reverse complement strand
ACCCTCTATGGCCCGCACATCGCCGTTGTCATGACCTTTTGAATATTTGCAAAAAATAACTACAGCTGCCCCTTAAAACAAAGCAGATAAACTGTGATCTGAGATCTGGAACAATATATTGATTTAAACATTAAAGTTACAAAATATCGGACCAGTATTACTGCGAGGATGCGCTGGTTCAAAAATATCGGTCAAGCATACAGGCAACAGTATTTAACACATTTGTACAGGGTGTTACATAATTCTCTTATGGGCTATGGTGTTGATACAGTTTAACTAATAGATTATATCCATGTACATCACCCAGACCATATAGCTAAGTTTGAAATGCATAATCGTTTCATTTTTTTAAGTCTACATGAAATGAAATATGAAACTGAACCCTTTCGTTCGACGCACTGTAGGGGCCTTTTTTGGTTCATTGTTCAATGTGATCAAATCTGTCAATAGGTTTTGGTTTATCCCTAAGCTTTACGGACTACATACTTGAAACAAACTCAATGCATATCGAATTCAATCCAATCAAATGAATTTCTTGCTCTGGTTTCTCGGGAAAATTTATCCATGATTTATTTTATGAATATTTTGCAGCACAGGTAAATATTCTATTATATCAAGAAAGCATCGTTTGTATTAATTGCGGTACCACGATCATTTCTGAATTAAACATATTTCAGAATTTACGTTCAGTACATTTGATTGAATTGCAAATAGACTCGTAGTTCAAGATAAATTGTTCTTGTTTAAAACGTAAAACTCTTATTGGAATGACCACCTGGTGTGTCCGGAATGTGAAGCAATCACTGAAGACATGATATACTTGAGACTACACTTCCGAACGGAAGAATTAAAAACACCATGCCTCTTTGTATGATTTTTGTTGTGAAGACCCGAACCCTATACCTTGACTAGCATTTTCTACTTCTAAAATATTTTACAAAATAGTAATCGCCCACTAGAGTGAAAAAAATTTACATAAAGAAGTAAGAATTTCACTCAATTTTATTTTTAAATAACTTATGTAACTGCCAAACTCTTTTGTTCCTTCATCCATCATATTACGAAAAATCTTGAATTTGTCAAAGGAATTTAAACCGTAAGAAATAGCAAGTAGCGGCGACAACTGTACTAGCGAGACAGTTTTTATCTTCGGATCAAATTAACAGCAAGTTGTTGACAATGTCTCCGTGTTTTTGCTTCATTTGTTTTGATGTCAAATTCGGTTGAACTTTGTAATGTGTGGAGATAAGGTCGACTACTTCTGCGATTGTTTCATTCATGTCACAACAAATTAACGAGGCATTGTGTACAAACTCCAATCTTGTTTCATACAGTTGTTTGTGTCAAAATACAGTTGAAAAATATTGTAGAGGGTGACTCATAACTTCCTGTCTTGCAGACAAATGCGTGTCCTTTTATAATGAAGAAATTATGAAATCGTTTTCGACAGCTTCTTACGTTTCTCTCCAGAGCAAATTAACGCGTCACCAGTTTCTCGGTTCGGATTTGTGTAATTCATAGTGTTCTCCCTAAAGCCAAAACTAGAAGGAAATGAGATGTTTATTCAGTAAAAAGAATTTTGCCGCAGATCCAGTGAAAAATCGCATCAATTGCTCAGGAATTTCAAACTAAAAATCGTTGTGGTCATTTCGGGTTGCAGGTAGGTATGGGCGAATAGTTTTGGACTATCCTTCGGTAACGAAAAAAATAAGGATGTGAGATTTTATTACTGACCAGCTAGTTTAATCAACGAAGAAAATTAACGGCACTGTTTCTCCTTCTACTGGGTTTATTTTTATTTTTATTTTTGTTGCAAAATTCTGTGTGTCCGTGTGTGTTTGTGTTTGTCTGATTTTGTTTGAACTTTGTGTGTCCGTATGAAGATATTTAGAGGTCGGTTAGAGTTTGATCGTCATCAGTTTGGGGGAAGAAAGTAGAGGAGACGAGTTGTGTTATCGATCCAATGTAGAAAAGGGGGAAAGCGACATAAAAATCCTGTGCGGGTTTTCTCCATGGCGCCCATCCAAGAGTCAAAGTCAGTCTGACGGCTTTCTCCAGAAAATCCATTGCCATGGGTACTACGTAATCAAAATATATGCAACTCTTCAAGTGCAATTCACTCTATATTTTGCCCTATACGTCATTTACACATTACATTATGTTCCAGTCAATGTGTCATATCACTTCCATCTCATATTAG
This sequence comes from Protaphorura glebata, assembly GCA_034694305.1. Classification (NCBI taxonomy): domain Eukaryota; kingdom Metazoa; phylum Arthropoda; class Collembola; order Poduromorpha; family Onychiuridae; genus Protaphorura; species Protaphorura glebata. The sequence goes on along the minus strand of JAQFYE010000192.1, from coordinate 45,764 downwards.
GGTTTGTTATTAGTTAGCCCTAAGTCATTTCGGCCTTTGAATCTAACTAGTGCCTTTTGAGTCTATCACAATCATTCCAGTCTGATTTGCGTTACTCGCGCCTTAGGAATTTGACATAAGCCAGTAGCCATTTGAGCAAGACTATAAAAAAGTAATCACAGAAATAACAGCCACAGAGTCCTAATTAAGACCCAATTTTCTTACAATTCTTTTGGTTCATTGCTAGAAATTGTTGACAAATTTAAACCGCGTCATTTGATCATATTCGATAAAAAAAACCTGCGCAAAAATCCAATGTACAGCTAATATTCTGTAGCACGCTCCTAAAACATTAGAATTTGTACAGCCAACCCGCTTTCTACGAAAAATGTGTGATAATATTCGACCACGCGCAACCAACGAATGGCAAATATTTTTTAAATTGACGTTGGCTGCAGCATGTATACTAACAATAAGTACTACTACACCCACGATATTGCCAGGCGACGCGACGGACCCAGACCTAAAGGTGGTTCATTTCTCAAGAGTTTAGTCTATGACGACGTGTTGGATTATCCATATGTATGTGCACGTATTACATTGGAATGGACTCTAGATTCTTGAAAGCGGAAATAATATCGTAGGAGTCTATCGTCAACGTCAACAAGAAATCCGAGCTGAAAGTGGATCCATGTAAGCACTTATGAACGGTACATGTACACACGGTTCGAAATGGCTAAGAGTTGTAGGTTGCATTTGCAGTAGATTCGAAACGTGCAATTACTGATCCTGAAATTTGATACTTAATTACGAAAAGGTTCTAATGAATGGTATTTGTACCCCGGAGTAGAAAGTACGAATATAGTTCCAACTTATTTTAATTTAGCCTGACGGGAATTAATCTCACCCAAGGGGTTTAATCTTGAACCCGGATTCAGATTTAAAAGGGAGCGTGCTGCACTATTACGCAGGGGGTGTCGAAATCCACAAACCACTCGAAAATGAGTAACTCACAACGTCTAATTATAAATTCTAAGTATGTGAGAATGTCTTCAAATTTTTTATTTTTTCCAGTGCTACACAAATCTATAAATATATTTTATCTTTTAATATGCATAAAATTTTTAGCAGACGGCACTTTGTAATGAATCACGCTGTTCATCTACATATGTGGGGTAAGCGTGCAATGCGATGACATATGTGGTGACGTCATATTAAAGTAAAGTCAATGCGGGTGACGTTTTCCCTCGCAACCACTTAGCATGCTTGAAATAACCGGAACGGGTAATATCAGTTGGAAAAGTTTCCTTGTTGGTTACAGTTTACCTCATCCATCCGATCGAAAATAAAATTCTCTTGTTACATCAAAATAGCAAACTGAAGGGGGAAATGGCATTTTAAATTTTGTCTGATCGATTTGGCCAGTCTAAGCGTTCAATGATCGCAGATGTACTTTTCCCACACTGAACATCCGATAAGTTGGAGAAAAAACCTAAAGGGCACACTCTACGCTACACACAAATTGTTCAGTTCAAGGGGTATATTTGGTACTAAAATCCTATTACCAAAACCAGTAGCACAAACACACATTGTACAAGCATGAGATCAGACAGACCCGTCAATTCAATTTTACTATTAGCATTTGATGGACTACATATGCCTCCTTGTCGCTTCATGATGAGGAAAATGTGTTCCGGGTAATTGCACACTTGATCACAGATTATATCCAGTCCGGAAGGGGTCGTCAAATTAAGTCAGTCGTTTCGTAATAGGTTCTAACGTAAAAGCCGATTGTCTAGCATATATTCACCATTCTATGTAAGAAACTAGGATTTTGTTCAAATTCAGTCATTTTACCTAAAACATTTGTGGTTAAATTTTCAAATTTATTAACTCAATAAATTCCGCGAATGTCAGTTCTTGTCGGAAAGCGGACATTTCCGTCATATCGTCGAAACTGTTTTTCAAATTTATTCAATTTGAAGGAAGTTAAATTTTCAGTCAACTTTGCAATGCAACACCACAGACAGAATTTCCAAAGTGGAAATTGTTCTTTAGGAAGCCAAGTAAATTAGAAAACTTTGGAAAGTTAATTACTAATTTTTTTGTGAAAGTCGAGAATCCAAAAGTCAGAAATTATATAGCCGTTCAAGATCTCTGGTAAAAAAAAATTGGAATTCGTATTTTGTTGGATTTTTCAAGGCAAATGGCCTAAACCTTTGAATACAAATTCGAGTAGTTGTGTAGTGCCCAAAAATATCCTGTATTTTATTACGTACTGTGGATGTGGATTAATAAGTTGTGTGCTTCTCGTCCGGCCGAGGAAAGTATGATTGGGTTAAGTACATATTTATTTTCCGAATGAAGAAATTGCCAAGTGAATTCGCTATTTGAGTTTATCGCATGAGAAGGGTCAACCATACGGTGTATATTTATTTCACTGCTCTTCATTAAACAATTTAGAGGGATAACGATGACGAGGGTCCAATACTCAATTAAATTACATAACCAACCATAAGTGTACGTTGAAAGAGCGTGATTCAAATATAATATAATGTCTAGGCTCGGACATTGACAATAGTAGTCGTTAACAATTCATCGTATTCGGAATACAGACATCGTCGTATTCTATGTTGTGTACGATGAAGCATTTGCATTAAGGACAAAGTGGACAAAACTCGACCATGTCCATTCATCCGACGTCGGTCCCTGCATGAGACCCAGTTTGAATTAATTGTGCTTCATGAGTATGATCAATTGAAAAATAGTCTATTCGTATGACAGATGCAGACGAATATTTGTCAGGGTCTTAAGGAAACTACTTTGCATGTAGAAATTAGATCGACTAAAATCCAAAGAGGTTTTGTTGTATCAAGAATGACCAGTTCTTATTTGCGGACTAAAGATTAACGTTTAGAAATTACGAAATGTTACCTACTCGGGGTTTAACATTCCAGAAGGCTCCCTTGTCGTAATGTATACTTAGAAGAGTATCATTCAAAAGAAAAGGATTTCAGAATAACAGAAGCAAACAGACCGAGTTTAACAGACACCGTAAAATGTACAGGAATTGTCCGATGTGAATGTAATAGTGTGCTATAATTCAACCGTAAGGGTTTAGGGTGTCTCATAAACCCGTGTCATAACTTTTGCTTCAGTAACTCTTGCAAGAATCCACAGGCCAACTTACCATTCGGGGTAAAACTAGAGCTCATATTTTTGGACGAAATAAGTTTCCTCTGTGGGTAAAATCTTGGCGATTCTAGATCATTTTTACTCCAAAGGAGTCTTGGTTTTTGCTAATTACAATACCATTTCAATATAACAGCTGAATCAGCTCGTTTAGGTGTCAGAAACATGAGCCTAATCTGAATTAAGAAAAACAGAATAGAAATAGTTTGAATGTTATAATTTGTTCAGTCTTATCATAAATGCATTAACGATGACTTCTGAGATTTCAAAATTTAAACTTATAATTTTGAGCAAAGTGTAACTAGTACAAGCCCCAACAAATATAATATTCTCATGCAGATGGATTGGATTGGGCAACAAATAATTGCCGGAGGCAATTGAGTGACTAATTTGTATTATTTCCTAACTTAAATTACTTTTCCGTGACCATACGCATAATACAAACCAAACGGAACGATCGATCTTGAAAATTGTGTGTGTGTCAACAGAAACCGCAGACAGATGCATGCAAGCAATCCGATCACATCACATCATCCTAGAGTGCAGATGTGATTAAAAAGTTGAAAAATTGGTTTCGGGCGTGTCCACAGTTTTTCTTTGTCCACGATCCGGCAAAACGCATTTTTTTTCATTTCTGAAATGTTGGAGAGTCAACTTGTACACAACCCAGGGCTATGCGTCCACACACGGTCAGGGGACCGATCCGATCCGATTTCTGTTAATTTTCTTGTGTGTACATTATTCTTTTTTTCTCCACGATGCCAATGCCCGCTTGCTTACTTTTCTCCCCCTGTGACCAAAATTCATTATTTATTAATTTAATCGAAAGTGTAGGCGGTAGGAGTGCTTTGTACTGCTGTTCAATTTTTCATCATCTTCCCAACGGATGATATGTTGGCACGATGCATGCGTTTAATGGGGCTAGACGATCATCATTACGATTATTACCTCAAATAAATTTCGACTACTCAACCAAGACCAAGTCCATAATATATGTCTCCGGCAAAAGCCAAACACACACTTGTTTATTTTGGCCAGAGGCAACGGACTCCGGAAATTACCAGTTCGTTCCCGGATTTTTTTATTTCCTAAATTTTAAAACTTAGTTTTCACAAGTAGTCCCAGAAATGGACAAGACCAAAAATTCTGTTCCCCTAAATCCCAACAAGTATCTTCTCGTCGAATTTCAACTATTTGGCTTAAATCGCTTTCATTGTCGGATTTTACTGTAGCCCGCGACACGCTATACGATTATACTTACGCATAAGTTTACAGAAGTTATGAAGGAACAGGAAGCCATTCATTCAAACGACACTACCGAGCTACCGACTACGCTAGGGTCCAATAAATTCTTTGTAAACAAATTGAATTGAACGGAAATTTTTCTGTTAGTTTTCATTTGTATCATCACGAGTGCTTGAGATTTGAGAATGGGATGAGTCTAACAGTAAGGTACTGGCTAGGGGACGATTTTCCCAAAGATTCTTCATTTTAAGAACTTTTTAGTGTTTAGAATTGAGCAAGGATTTTGTATGCTTATATGGGTGTCTTTTTTTTTGCCAGAAACAGTAGTAACATATGAAGGATTGATCGTTTGACAGAACATTGCAAAGACTCATTCACAATTTATATTGAACACGTTTGACTTTTGTGTTTACTATTCCATAAAAGGGTTCAGAATTCGGTATGAACTCGACTAGTACGTACTTGTCTAGTCTGTACATTTATATTTGTGATCCAATAAACAAAAGAGAGCTGAACATCCATGTACTCTTTTGGAAATGTGCACTGTGTCCAATCGATTTCCGTTTCCGATCTTACTTATTGTCAGAGTTTTGCGGTTTTCGAGGAGGACACGCGGCGGACATGGCACGGCAAGGCACTTATTATCCACCCTTCTCAGATATTTCAACATAAAAAGAAATGTAACATGGTACTTCGTTACAAAAGTTGACAAGAATTAGGTATCAAAATATGTTGAACCTGGGTCATGTAAAATGTTGACTCGACTTGATTCCAGAAATTACTGTGTTAGGCTTCAGTCACATCGAATTTCAATTCAGATTTGTCGGATCAAAAATTTATGAGATTCTGAAAGTATGTGATACACTTGACGAAACATTTATTCAAAAAACAACGATGATCTTTCAAACTTTTTTTTCCGTCTAATGTTAACATTAGATCCGCTTTCTCGAACTTTCACTTCAAGTCCTTTCTCCGCTGGAGATTTTGTAATGGCAGAACTTTCCCCCACCATGAATTACGATAAATTATTACTATCCAGTACCTTACCTTACAAGTAGACAACCATTTCCTTGCGTTACATTCACTAATTAAAATTTTGCTGAGAGAAACAAAAGGCGATGAGATGGAACACAGTTCACAGTTTTCAGATTAATTAATTCACCTCATTATATATTCAGTGTAATGCAAATTTCAGGTTCTGGTTCTAGTGTGATTTAGACAACCAGACGCAGTTCGTTCCCTTCCGCCGAACGTATTACTACATGCATTATATACTTGGAAAGATAGAAAGGTCAAAGTTCGGTAGTTATGTACGTTTTATATGGGTAGTGTACTACTATGTTTCCCCTGAGATTTTCCAAGGGTTTTGTCTGTCTCAGTCTCAAACATTAGCTTTTGTCTTGGATCAATCAGACGATTATTTGTCAGACACAATTTTCAGTCCGAAGAACTTCAGGGAATTTCATGAATTACGTGATATCATGTAACACAAACGCCTGTGGGTGGAGTTAACGATATGGAAAAAGTTCCACATGATTTATACAAAACCCTGAAGGGTTACACTTACACATGTCTCCGTCACATTTAATTTTAAACTTTTCTTCTTTTGTGACTTCTTTTCACATGAGCCAGGAATCCAGAGACAACCACAGCTAGTTTTTGGTCACAAGGGATATTTTTGATCTCTCAGTATTAAAATGTTAAAATTATACGCACAATCCAATTTCTGTTTAAAATATCAGCGCGATACTTTTGTACCCATAGTCGTCAAAACACGAACGACATTCGTTAGCTTACCATACCGTCTAAAGTCGGAATACAATAACTGTTCCTTCACGATCGGTTACAGAATTTTTAGGTGCAGAAGTACCAGAAAAATTTACACGGTGCTGTATAGTGTGAGCTCGCGTAATACTAAATATGTTATTGTCCCTGTCTAATGGTCTCAGGACTTTTAAGGTCAAAATTAGGTTGAGTGTGTAATTACCATCAACTGTGCCGAGAATGTAAGACAATCAATGAATAGAGAATCGGACGTAAGAATGCATTTCAGCACAGACACAGTTCTCGGATTAGTAGGAAACACGCAATGCGATTTATTTATGAGACATTTCCAAATAATTCATTATTCGTTTTGCCGAAATCAAATTGAATGGTTTGGCTCCCTTGTAAAACTGCATTGCATTACATTTCGTTACAAGGAGAAAGCCGGTAGGACGTTGTAGGTCGGTCGGTCGATTTTTCTTTCACCCGAAATAGCTTTTCTTTAGCATCATGAAAACTTCAACTCACCTTCTCCTTGCTCTGGAAAGAAAATGACTTTCTCCAGTTTATTAGAGGAAAGAAGAGAAACTAACGTTATGTTTGGAGCTCAAACGAATGAGAATGTACGTGTTCAAGTCGAAAGCTCAAATGTTAATACAACACACGGTAAAAATGTATAAAGTTGTCCAGGACTCACTCCATAATCATCATTTTCAGAGAAAAGAGTAGTAGATCGGATATAAGGGAAAGGAAAAAACGGGAATGTACGTTATCGACCGTTATGGCCAAGCACGGCAGGGGCTATTCGTCCAAGTTTCTCATTTTTATTCAGTTTCCCACATTTACGATTTATTTGTTCCGGTTTCATTCAATATTTAGATTGGGCCTGAGCAAATTTTACCCTTTTATTATCCATCTACGTGCTGTTAGGACTTATTGGATTTTTCGTCTCAAGTTACTCAGGAAATTCTGAACCGCTAAATAGACGCTCAGGTTCAATCGTATTTTTTGCCTCAGGAGGATTGGTAGGAATAATTTTTACCCATTGTACACCAATTTGATTGTATTGTTCGTGAAGTAGGTCAAAATTATCTCAAACTGGTTGAAAACTTGGATAACACAATACCAACGGATGTTTTGAGGTGACTGCTTTGTTAGAGTGCTAGAAACGGGTAAAAAAATAATGAACAAACTAGGCTAACTCCGTACAAATTTACACTGCCAATTTATCCTAATGGTGAATTGTCATGACTTGTCAACAGTTTCCATTATTTTGCGTAGCGGTATGTCTAAAGTTGGGTCCCTAGGGTAGACATGGTCGGGTGATTGCTTTAAAAAGGTTCCTTCTACTATTAACGTACTTAAGGGTACCTTTCCCAGGCCGAATGAATGGTAAACCACTGTCTACATTGGTGGTGGAATTAAACTACGTATTACCGGCGAATGTCAGCTAAATGTTTTTTTAACTAGTATTTTGTAAGTATTACCTTGACGTAATTGTTGAAATCTGTAAAACTAAATTAACTATAATCATAATTTTTTGTAATTTTAACGATGTCTTCTAAAATCTGCTGAGCCAATTACAGTGTAGTTTTACACCAGTTGACAACATTTCGAATTTCAATTAGATTAATACCACTACGTAGGTTTGGTTGGGGTGAAGATCCTGAGTCAAAGTGGTAAAAAGCGATAGCTAAAATTAAATCCATAACTTCTTAGCCATACCATATGATTATGCTCTGAAACTTTTTGAGCTACTTCTACTTCTGATACTTTAGGAGTAGAGCATTTTTTTTCAAATATTGTCAAAGTAAAGTAAATAAAAGTTGCTGCATGAAAGAAATGAAAAGGACTTGAGTTGACGCCCTAGATGGGTTTGGTCCTTAGAAAAGAAATCACCTCTCTTTTTGAATTTGTGCCTGACTGTATTAACGACTTCAGTTTTCCTCGTCGTAAAGATATACGGACCAATTCATCGTCACTCCCATTGTCCGGGTCAAAGAAACTTCTTTCATTGAAACCCCAAGTCTAGTATTTTTCTATAAATGTCATGCCGTCTTGGATTTCATGACTCGACTTGAGTCGAGATTCAACGTTTGTTCACATCTGCCGAATGCGAATGACATTAAAGGGTGTAACTAATCAAACCAGTACTTGTGGTTATTAATTTTAGTACTTCCCTTGTGGTAAGAGATGACTTTCTCCATGCAGGAGAGACGCTACATGTACGTGCAGAAAATCAGTTAATTTTGTAGTACCGGAACAAAATATTTAGACGAATTTTTTGGAATTTATTGAGTTCAGGAAAAGCTAACCGTCGGAGTCCGGATAGTATTAGCTAATTTTATTTTCATAGTTTTCCTCGCCGCGCTGACACGAATCGATGAAAAATTTCATTTCAGGAAAGTGAAGTGAAATTAGACACGAACAGTTCCGCTATTAAAATATAAACTTCCGCAGTTTGTGAAAGGCCAAAAAGGTACAGGCGGTGCGAAGTGAATGCCGAGCTCGTATTTATGCCAATGCTAATGTGCGTGTTTACGGGAGGAAAATTTACGAGGGAGCTAAAGGCAATAAATTTGCAAAAACAATGCAATAAGTTTGAATTTGAATTATCCGGCTGTACGGTGATGGTAGAATATAAATGATAAAACAGCACGGCAGAATGCGACTTACTATTATTATTTAGAACAAAAAATATCGATATCAGATATGTCAGGTGCAAAAATGTAATAAAATTCTGGGGCGCCAGGCTGGCAGCCGGCAGCTACAAAAAAATATACTTTTCTTTGCAAAAGTAATTACGACTGACACATGAAACATGCAACATAATGGTAGCTGTCAGGTTTAATTGATTTAATTAACTTTGAGAAGGCCCAGCTAGCTATCTTCGAATAACAAAATTTTAATTAAAATTATAAATTAATTAGGGCGATGTAAATTCACACATATTTTACTTGGATTGGCATCAAATCGATAAAGCTATCTAGTCAAGTCAAACATTTCAGAATAATTTTCTGTTGTTTGAATAAAAGCATATTCAAAATCAAATGTGACATGATAATAATATTGAATTATTTTGTTTTCTTTTTGCAGTTTTTTAAACTGGTGGATAGCAGTCCTTACCTCACATCTTCGCTGCAATGGAAGAGAGGGACTCTCTTTGTTCCGACGAATTCTGCCATAGAGGAGTACGAAAAAAATACTGGAACAAAATTGGACAACACAACTTTAATTTACCATTTTTGTAAGAAAATGAATTATTTTTTGAATTATTTCGTTCAGTTAAATTATTTGTTTGCATTTAATTTCATATGTCCCAAGTGGAAATACATTTTTGTACAATTTTTAAGACTTTTCTATTTTCAGCACAATATTACTCTTTTCACCTCGAATCCGTGTAAACGAAATAGAAGTGTCAACTTGATGTTGTGTAATTATAGAACAGTTGTTCCGAAGTCAGAGAGTTTCAGGGTGATAATAAAAAATTAAAAGCAATATTTTAACTAAATTTTAGGCAACATTCCTGTTCTGACAAAAAATTTGGACGACATGGTGACAGCGGATTTACAAGGAAATCCACCCATCTGGGTGACAAAAGTTACAACGAGAGGTAAAGGAACGCAGATATTCCTGAACGATGCTCAAATCCTCAGAGGAAATTTGGAGCTCACATTACAGGAAAAACAAACTGTTCATGTCATTGACCGTGTTCTCGAACCAACTGCTCCGGATTCACCCAGTACGGCAGCCGATCTCACGAATCCCGATGCTCGAAAATTTCTCGAACATGCAGCATCCTATACAATTTCAAAAGGATTTGGCCTCTCGTTAGTATAAAATTAAAGATGTGTCAAAATTTAATTCACCTTATGAGATTATGTCGTAACCACGTCTTAATTTTGTAATTTTTAGGCAATTTTCAGGACGGGTTGGACGATTAAATAAATTGGACGAATTTCGAACGCTGGGAAGGCACACATTCTTCATACCAGTCAATGAGGCGTTCAACGTAAGATTTTTGAGGGATTAAATTTTGAATGTATCAGAATTGAATGATAAATTTGTCTTCCAGCCATCCGCCACAAGTATTGGAAGTGTGGACAACAAAGTCGTGGATGGTCACATTATTATCGGAAAGGCGATATTCCTTCGGTCTGCTGAACTTGAGCATGGATTTCAGACATATGAGACGACAGCTGGAGCTGCCAACTTCCCAGTTTTGGTTTCCTTCAGTAAAAAGCAAGGAGAGGGTGGCAAGGAATATTGTGAGTAAAAAATACGATTGAAAAATGTAATCTTTAAGAAAAATTAAAAATTCTTGGGATTCAGGGACCGTTTCAAGTGAAAACCGAATTGGAAACCAGGCATCACGTCATCGAAAGGGCAGCGTCCATGCTGTGGTCGTCAAAGGGAACATTCCAGTAAAAAATGGTGTGGTCCATCTGATCAGTCGTCCATTGGTTCTTATCGAATCCCCGATTCTGAAAGTACTCCAGGTATGTTTTCTGAATTGTTGAAATAATTCGTCTTAATTGCTTTGCTCTAAGCATGCTTGGGAAATAAATCACAAAATTATGAATTATTCTCTAATCTCTACTCTCACTCTCTTTGATTTCATGTTGCGGGCAGGATTATTACGATTCAAAATCAAAGGTAGGCCTTATTAAAATATATTAATAAGGTCTGTTTACACCCCTGCAATTTTACAATTAGATATTTTTGCACGACTTGAATGCAATTTTATGAGAATTTTTTAATTTTTCTGGCTAAAATCCAAATCCTATTTTTCAAAATGATTCTGGCGGAATCATATGATGTATTTGTATTGCATATTCTCTGTAAAACCTTGTACCGCTGGTGATTAATATGATATGCCCAATTAAATGTCTTTATACCCCGGCTTTGAAGAGAAAAATTCATCATTTGTTGCATTCCCTTATTAATTAGATTTTGATTGAAATTTTATTTTTAAAAGCTTGATGAGAAAATTGGACCTATGTCTGGATTTTTGAACCTCCTTAAAACCTATAAGGAGATCTCAAAGGATGGAGAAATTGAACAGTTGTTGGGTGGCTCAGAAAAAATCACTTTATTCGTTCCTAGCTCTGAGGTTGGTTAATAATCATTTTTTGATAGTACGAAATTAATATCGGTATTAAACGATTTGATGCTAAACGAATCAATTTCCTGAAGGCGATCGAGAAATCTAGCAAACTTGTTTACGCCAGGACGAACGGGACACTTTTGAAAAGTGTTCTTGACCTACACATAGTCAGAGGAGAAGTTCGTGCCGAAAATATTACACATGGAAGTAGGAACGAGGTAAGTATTTAAAATTTTATTTTGAAATGCATTCGATGGGCTGGGCACTTTTTGCGCCGGTCTTTATCGGTGACAAAATTTCATTTCGGGGGTTCAGTTTGTTTTTATATCTGCTCTGGTAGTTTGTAGAGTTTCAGGGAATTTGGTCGAGAGTTAAATTTATTTAGTATTTTAAAAAAGTCGAAAAACTTGTCCGAAGTGACAAAATGTAGGGCTGCTGTGGACAGGGCATTAAAATTCAGTACCGATTTAAAGTTTCTTTTGTGAAATTCGGTTGATAATCACGTGCAAGTTACAGATAAATCGAGTGGAGAAGTTCTGACGAAATGAGGTCAATAATTAATGTACAAAGGACTGAATTGATAATTTACTCAAATTTTGCCTTCAGAGAAAACTTCGAAGTAATTGGTTCCAGACTCCGACTGGCCTCATTTTTTGATAGATCGGACTCGAATAATAATTTCTGAGAGAAAACTCAGCACGAATTCCTATTTAATTTCGGACTAAAAGTTTGGATATGCCAAATATTTTGAAAGTTAGAGCTGCCATCTCGGAAACAATTATTATCTCGACCAAATCTTCCTTTTCGGGGTATTCTGTTTGATTAAACTTTTAGCTTGAAACTATCGCAGCAATTTGTTTAAAGGCAAAATAAATTGTATAGAAGTCAGTACAGTCAAGTCGGTTTGGTGATATCAATATTGTAATGGTTCGTATTTTGGTACTATTTTGACTGCTTTTATTGCTCAAGCCCTCATCTTACATTATATATTCATTTTTATACCTTTCATCTGTCTGCTTTTCTGGCTCTTTAACTGTCATGTGCTTGCCTTTAATTTTTCCAACTACAGAAAGTTCTTTATCAGGCGGAAACACTTCGAAAAGACCGAAAATTGTATTTCAACGTAATCGGGGACACGATTTACGTAGAGGGCGGTGGAACAAATGCATCCATTGAACAACCAGATATTGGAGCAACGAACGGGGTCATTCATCTCATCAGTCGTGTCCTCGGCGTTGAAGATCAAACATTGTATGATAAACTGCGATCAGATCCGATGCTTCAGTGAGTTCGAAATATTTTTTAAGAAAAATATCAGAAAAGACAACACAGAACACCTTCACCAACCGGTTAAAGTCTCAATTTTGACTTCCAGAGGTCCTCAAATGTCAAGGTACCTTCTGTGACCACATCATTTGAAAGAGAAGGTCAAGAAATTGTGCCTCTTGTGTGTTTCAAATAGCGAATACCATTTTTTGACTAACCACTGAAGGTCAAACTTGTGAACTTATTACTTGTACATGTTGTCAGTAAAGTACCTTGATCTTTGGTGACCTCTGGGCACATTAAACCTAATCTGTCGGGAAAGGAGTTTGTGACATCCCTAAAGTCTATGCGGTGTAATTTTCACACAATTTTATTTTATATTAATAATTTTTTCTTATAATAAGGCTAACTTACCAACTGACGAACCAAGAGAAGTACAATGAGCACTTTAACAAACCCGAGAAGCGATTTACTTTCTTCGCTCCATCAAATCTTGCTTGGGACAAAATAAAATACAAGCACCCGTCCGAGCATTTGAAACTTTTCCAAGGATCTTTTGGTTACCAAGTCGGAAAGTTAATGGACAGACATTTGATTGTTGGACAAGAATTGACAGTTGAACAATTGCGAGATCAATCTGAAAAGATTGCGGCTGTCAGCAATTATGAATTACCAATCAGAAGTTTGAATGGAGGATTCCGAGTGTTCAACGTCCATGACCCAACTTATCCAAATCATACGGAAACCTATGGTGAGTAAGATGGGCTAAGGCCGTAAAATTACAATAGAACTACCCATCACTACAATTGTTCTTTAACGAATGGTTATCGACTAGTTGCAAGATTCAATACAAAACTACAAATTATTTAAAGTTGCAGATTGTCTTTGTGCGAATTTTACAACCTGTAATTCTAATATTGACGGTACCATTATCGTTGAACAATTTTTGTGTCGGCGGTGTCAAAATCTCCAACATTCGACGAAATATTTTATATTTATTTAATTGGATTCCTGTTAATTTCAGCGAGGGATGAGCACAGAAAAGCCTCAACTGTTTCTGGGGACTACAATTATGTCATATTTTGGGACAATCGGAGGTTAGTGACTGGTTGAGTGGGTGTGTGGTTGAGTGGGCGAGTGGGATTTGTGGGATTACGGATTAATGTTTTTTTTAACAATTTGTAACAAATTATTTCTCATAAGTCGGACCATTTAATTTCAAATGTGTAATATTATGTCTGTTCAAATGCTATATAAAAGCATACCACGTTAGCCAATAGACACTATCAGAAGTACTTGAAGCCGAGGGCTATTTCTTAATTCCGACTTGTCATTGGTATAGTTGTACTGACAGTTGTGATTACTTTGACCTCAGGACAATAATTTGCCTTCTGGGTCGAGTCTGTCACAACTACCTGAAATTTTCGAATTGTGTTTTATATCCCGTGAAACTCCTCCCGTTCTTTGCGATTTAACTTGTCAGATCAGAATGGATTTTGCATTTACGATTCAAAGGAAACAATAAGAGATAAACACTTTACGTCATGTTTTGTGCTCCTCTTCAGCCATTCTGGTGATACTGGTGGCTATTAACAGAACATTTCTTCTGCAAACAGACAAATGTTTGTTGAAATAGCAATAAACATGAAATTGAATGATTAAAAGGAACATATTTACAGAAAATAATTAGTTCGCATGGAACAACCCAATTTTTAATCTTGATACAATGAACTAAAGCACTAGAGGTAATTTCTGGAGAAAGTGCTTGCACATTCTTTGAGGAAATTAACTCGTGAATATAACGAGTTCACATTTTTGTTAAAATTCATCTGCGAAGCGAAACCGGCCAAAATAAAACACAACCACTCCATAATAATTAAATTATTTTATTTAAACTTTTCCCTTAAACAGAAGAAAGGAATAGAGTTGTATCTAATATGAGTCTATACCTGAAGTTGAAACTCAATTTGATAAGATTTGGATTGAGGTGGAACAAGAAGCGCTACAAGTTTAGTCAATAATTCAAATCGTTGACTTTCCTTGTTGAATTCTCGCTTTCACTAACTAGGGTTATGGTTAAAACTAATTGGTGTCGTTGGTTTAATTAAGAGTGAATGAAGTTTGAATGATATGTATGTGGGCGTGAAGCGATTCTACCCAAGTCGGATATGTTATTAATCTTTATTTTTTTTAATTTCTAAAGATCATATATCGTCCGTCCCAACATCAAGTGTACGAATGGTATCATCCACATCATTGACACGGTCAGTTTACGTTAAAGTTATTAAAACTCATACTTACCATGAACAAGCCGTAGAACCACATGTCCTGAACATAAGTATGGCCGATTCATCGGCACACGTATTTCAGTCCGCAAAATAGAAAAATAATAAAGTTATGAAATATTTTCAGGTTTTAATGACGGCGGATGACGTTTACGTGAATTCCGTGAAAGACCTTCATCATCATTCAAACACAATTCTGTCCCTTGTCACCTTCTCCGTATTTTTCCTTTGTTCCAGGCTTCTCTTGCACTGAACCAATGATTAGTCAGCACTAACATAATTAGTCCTATTATAAATAAAATAAAATAAGTATGTAATTATATTTATTGTATTAACGAGTAAAAAATTAGATAATTAAGAAATCAAACCAAACCAAGCCAGCAGCTGCATTACAAATGTGTACATACAACATACATTACTTAAATACTACTTATGTATAAAAAATGAAAAAAAGAATTTACTGCTGCTATGCTTAGTTCATGGCGTAATAATATGTATGTGTCACAAAATTTAAAAAGTCATTAGATGTGTTATTATGGTAATTTGTGTATGCGTACGCGGCTGCTGAATTGCATAGCATTCCTTTTTGTAATTTTTAATTTGGTTTTTTAATATGCCCAATGTGTGGCTTCATGACACACGTCAACTGCTTGCTCTCTCCTACTTGAATTAATTAAAATGAAATACATATGTAGAATACGTAATTAAAATTGTGGAAAAATGTTTTAACGTGTATGCAAAAATTGCTGGCAAAATGTAAGTAATGCACGCTGTGTTTATAAATACTGAGGAATTGCAAGTTGTAAAAGATGTGACTGGGATTACATGTCAAAATAATCAAATTAATTTTGAATTTGTTAAATTCTTTCTTTGAAAGTCTTGAATTTTCAGAAATGAGCTCAGAATTTCAACAACTGCTCCTGGTGTGTTCTCGAAATATTTGATAAATGTTAGAATCTCAAATTGATTTTATTATTAAACCTCACCTTCAGTCCTAAAATTAAATGCTCTAAAATTACTAATTGCTCTTTGAAGAATGAATCTCGGTAACGAAGAAGTTGAGAAACCACACGCTTGTAATTTCAAAAAATTAATTCAATTTTGTCAAGTTTTGAAATACTAAAGTAGTTCAAGAATATAGTCGTAAAAGTAAGTGGTGTGTGCCTGATTTCCGCGGATTTCATTGTATTGATTGTGCTGTGATTAAATTATAATGCTAGAAGCAATTAGTAATTATACATACATACATTATAAAGACCTACTAATTAGTCCATGCTGTGTTGACGATATTCTTATAGAACAAAACTACAACTACGAATCTCAGAAAATTAAAATGTAACATACATAACATACATACAAGAGGTGTAAAAACACTAATTAATTGTAGTGACAAATAGTAATGTAAAAATATAAATTAAATTAAAATTTAAAACTGTATATGTGTGCGTACATTAAAGACTAAACAAATTCCTACTGTTTGTTCCCTATAAATCTCATCCATGGAAAATTTCTTTTTGCGGTTCCTGGGCCATGTGTATGAATTAATTAGTTCCGATATTCCAAATCATAAAGCTTCAAGTTCATATTGTTCCAAATAAGGAAGTCAATGTTATGATATGTGCATATGTGATGCATGTGAAAGCACGCATTAAAACTTGGAATAATTAAAATTTTATTTTGAGTTATAAAATTGTACTGGGTCCGCATTTTTATTTATCCCTTGGGCTTTGCATGACGGTAACAGAAGACTCGTGGAAGTAACTGAATACTAGATATTTTTAATGATCTTATTTTTGAGTGAGCGGTTTTCTTTCTCCCCTTATTTCGCAATAAAGAAAATGAATTTGAGCTGGAATTAGCATGGCAAATAATTACTCATAAAATACAGAATTGTGCAACTTGTTAATGCAGCCTATATTGGACATGTATAATTAATTTATCAGTGACGATATTTTTCAAAACAATCGTAATTGAAATAGGATTGTGTAAGGACTGGTCCGGTTAGAATTTTATGGTATATTTGGCGTCGAGGTTTTGGAGAATTAGTAAATTTATGATTGATAAAGTTAGCTAACAGTTCACTCGAAATACGTACGGTCAAACAAGGCGTTTACTTTTCTAGTAGTTTGGGTCAATTTCTCGTTAATGTTCTCGGGAAGGTGCCCCTAGTAGTAGGGAATAATCCAGTGAAGAAAAACAACTTTAAATCACTTACTACACTCTCCTTTGTCCGAGGGATCGATTCTAGTTCTTAGCGAAATGATTCCTGTGGCACTTACTCTAGTGGACTGGCTATTTCAGCAAATAGGAATTGACTCAACTCTACTTTATCTACGTACAATTTATTCTGAATTTAACAACTCTCAGAATTCAATAACGCCGTCAAGCTGCGCGAACGCGATAGAAGTATTATTCACTTGTACTAGTAACCTGTCCAAAGCGACCACTGAGAACTGGTCCGATATGAGTGATATTGCCAGAACCGGATACTTATGTCAGGTTTCCTAGAACATCAACAGGTGTGTCCATACACTTCCGCCGTCCATATTCCAGCGATGGATTATAACCCTGCATTATATTCCTTGACATTTGACTTGAATTGTCCAAAAATACAGTTCTCCAACCGTATTGTCTAGAGATGTTACCAAAATATAGTTTTATGTACACTAACTAATTAATCCCTTGATTCTTGTTAAAGTTTTCGATTCCGTCTTCTAGTTTTCGAGAATGTTGTCTCAACGGAAGTTTTGATTGGAGGTTCAAAGTTTGTAATATCGGGAATAGTTTGATACTCCAAAAGTTATACACAGCATTCGGTATACCAATTGTACATGCCATCGTGGTATAAGCGTTCATGCTCAGAGAAGTTGGGGAAAATAATAAAAGTACCAAACAAAATTTTGTCTTCTAACATTACTTTAATTGTAAATCCCACTAATTAACTACGTTTTGATCGGTTACAAATTACATATTATTATACACAAATTATTGATAGCTTTAATGGCTCTAGCACTACAAGTGATGATGGTTTAAACAGCGATACCGAAAGCAGACTACAAGAAGTTTTAATATGGTAAGTTAGACCATCTCGTTATACGGAAACTCAAAAAGATGTCGAGTTAGTCAATAAAGGATACATTGAAATTCGAAACATTCATTGGGAATCGTTCTGGAAAAATTTGATTCGAACCAGTTACGTAGTCGATGCAATCACTACGAAATTATTAAACTTTATGATTCTTCCGGAATACAACTTTTTTCCGAACAAAGCAACGAATCGGAATATTTTCCGGTGAGCTTTTCCTCATTTTTTTTACAAATATATATCAGAAATAATAAAGCGGTCAATAATTCTCAAATATGATAAGTACGGTCTGAAGTGACGGGTTTCAATCATATACTGATTGCATTTTTAGAATTTAGAACTTATCTAGAACGAATAATATTGTTGATTCTCCGGTGTGGGACTTTCACTCGTAAAAATTAAACATCGACAACAACCGTCGAAACATTTTGTAGTGACGGTGGAGAATTTGGCAAGACATCCTTTGGCACAATATCGACGAGCTGATGATCTCTGACATTGTGTCTCTGGCCAAAGGCACTCCCATCTTTTGTAATAATACTCTTCCTGATATCCGGGTGATTGAGTAGATTCTTCTTCATTTACCGTCAAGGTCAAGCTCCCACAATCGCTACTGCCGCCACCATTTTCATTGTCACTCTCATCACCATTACCGCTCCCGAAAATTAATCCTGGTACCGTGAACGTCGGTTTTTCCGGTTTCTGTGTCGTAGACATATGTGGTGTTCCTGTAATTGAGGCTGGAATTGTAGTGATCCCGGGGTCATCAGTTGTCGTTTCTGCGAGGAAGTTATAATTTCATGTATTTGGAACTTTCGAAATTTTGGTGGGTCAGTTTTCAAAATAGCGGATGAAGTTCTTGGCATATATTCGGTAGCCAAAATTGTTTGTAAATGCTAGGCTAGTATAAAGAGACCGATTTGACGAATGAATCAGTTAAAAATATCACACACAAATCTAATGTCCGGGCACCAGTTTCTTGAAAGTCAGAAAATTAGAATGTGAATTTGAAGAACTTTTCACATGTAAATCAGATCAAGGTAAAACGTTCAGGAGTACTTGACGCTTAAGTGATCTGGTGACAAATATGAACCGTCAAATTCGATTTTAATATTCATACCAGTGGTTTCTATAAACAATTGTTCTCTAAAACTTCGCCACATCGTTTTATGCTAACTGCCTCAGAGGTTTAAAATCAAGTAAAATTTACTTGATTTATTTAAACGAACCTGTTGAATTATTTGCGGTCGATGGAGGTAGTTCCGGGTTAAAGTAATACTGAAATTAAAAATTTCAATAGAATTAGAAATTTTTTGAAATTGTTGGCATTTCTAAAGAAAGATGATGATTGAACAATTATGGTTAATTCACTCACGTTAAAGATGACCATCCAAAGGAAACTAAATGTTGCAAAACTCATGATTATAAAATGAAAATTTGAAAACTATATTTTAAAATCAAGTACCCTGTTTTACCATAGCTATAGCTAACCAGGATGTGACCATGACTTTCATACAGACAGACGTAATTTAACACATTTGCTGGCAATTTTCTTTGTCATTATTTACATTAACCCCACATCTGGCATTCCAGACCTTTTCACATTTTTCTGGTAAATTAATAATGCCGACGTGACGAAACATGTCGTAATCGATGCGGTATCAGTATTTCATATTCATATTTTAAGGAATATGATATGTGGTGTTAGTGGTGTAGCATAAATGTTGAAATGATTATATTGTACACTTTTATGTCATAAACTAAATTGTTCGGGCTCTCAGGAGCCTCTCTCAAATTGCTGAATATTTCCTGCATAGCCCCACAACTTAACTTCATGAGCATGTAAAGGACGCCCACAAATAGAAATGGGGATAATTAGCGCACTTTCCCGACAAAGGAAAACCTTAACACAGAACAGAGAGTGTGCTAATTAGCCCCTATTTGTAAATTTATTCTTCGTGGGGCGGGCTAATGGTGAACAGTTGTGCCAATACGCCCCACCCCGTGAATATGGGAACATTATAACACGCCCACAAATGGCGGATGGGGTAATGTGCACACTTTTCCAAAGTCGGGCGTATTAGCCCAACTTACCTTACACCAATAGCAAATGAGCGTTCAGGAGTATGGAGTCTGGACTCGAATACAAGCCTGGACTCTCTGCTTTAGAAGCCGGGTCACGTGATACGTTATTGATTGATTGATTTATTTATTTATTCATTGACAGCATATCCCGTTACAGGTTCTTACGTTGTACAATTAAGATTTACAGATATAATCACACAGATAATTTAAACTCTATCTACCGTGTTCAGTAGCACTTGGTTAAAATACGATTTAAAACAAGCAAAAGATAATATTTGATATCCACAACCATATACATTCCACAGCTTTGTACCAACATATTTAAAGCACTTCATACCGGAGCAGAGTCAGTTGAGGGAGTAGTTGATCGGTGAAAAAACACTGATCGAGTACAATGTTTATGTACTTCAGACATGATTTTGAACAAGTTCTTTAACTCACTGGTGCATTAACATTATTTTTATTTTTATATTGCACCAAACTGAACAATAATACATCTATTTTGTACCTAACCGACTCAACTCATTATTTAAAATACAGCCTAAGATTTTATACTATCCTGCGAATAAATTTCGATATTATTAACTTTAATTGTAATTTTGCCAACGCGCTTGACATATTGTGAGTATTTGTGAGGTGATTCCAGAACGATACAATAAAAAAACGACCCTCTATGTTCGTTTTTGCCATGACCAGTGCTTAATTAGAAGCCGCGTCACGAGCGATCGATTTTCGCATCATCACACCCACACCGCTCAATTAGAAGCAGCGTAATTAGAAGCCGTGTCAAGAGGAGTCGATTTTAAATAGAAGCCCGGGCTTCTAATCTGCCATTTACAAAATCTGTATTTCATTTTGTATTAAAATCATAGAGTTTCGACGTTCACCCTTGTAGTTCATTGATTTGGGGCAGAGTCGAGTTCTGGTGGAAGTTTTGAAAAACCCAAGCCATCACTTCATCTTTCGTCTGAATTAGTGAATTTGTGCTGAAGTCAGTTTGTCAGTTGTATCGTGTCGTCTGTGGGTTTTTCAGTGTCGTGGTCGTCGAATTTAAGCTCCATAAGCCAGGTAATAATGTTGTCGAACTGAAAAAAATTTTTTTTTCAGGTTTACCATATTTTTTTAGGGATAAATTCTTAAAAAAATCGATAATCATCTCATGGACGGGAAAGTTGTTGGTTGGTTGTTTTTCCAATTCAGCCCGGAGAAATTTGCTGAATTTCTAACATTCATGTGCTAACCTTGTAGGGAATGTTTATGCGTAATTAAATTAATTGGACCAATTAATTACGGTCTATAATGGACGAATTTGACTCAACTATAATTAAAATATTAACATCCGTTCTTTCCAGGAAACTAACAGAGCGAAATGAGTAGAGGACGGACAACGGATGGCTTTGTGTCTCAAGCCATGCATATCATCATCATCATCATCTTGGGTCAATTTATGATACGGAGTTGTTTGTACGCCGCTTTCGTGGACGACTATCCTCCTAGGGCACGAATCCCACACACATTGTCCTTTTTTGACATGCACGCTCGATGTCAAGGTCTTTGTTACTATTTCGATGAGAAAGGATACGACGAAACTGGCGCATGTACTAAAAATGGAGACAAATTGGCATTCAACTGTAAGATCATTTTCAGCATTGTAAGATTCTACCCAACTTGTGGACCATCTTCCGTTCGATTGCCTTACCTTGAGGACGTTTTCTGCAATGAGACTCGAAAGGGAAACAATATCTACAAAGTGACTCTGGCTAGGAGGGTATGTTCCGCTTATTTACAACACCAGTTAACCCGGAAATGTTTGACAGTTTGACCAAATAAAAGAAATGGGAATTATATACATATCAATTATCTAGGTGGAACATGACGGATGTCCCCAAGGGAAAAAAGGAGTATTTTGTCTGTCCCATTCTCATGTATCCGTTGTCTTTTCTGATAAACAAGAAGACATAATTGAAGATTACCCTCACTACACCTGTGTGGGGGATGAACCTGCCGTTGCGTCTTGGCACCGATATGGCGATGGCCGTTTAGCAAATAAAACTGAGAACACAACACCATTCAATTCTCAAGCAGTCGGAGTACTGTGGAGTAAAATTGTCGAACCGTTTCGTGAGAATTCACTCCTTTGCTCTTTTTATTTGTCCGACGGGAATTATACTTACGATCAGAGGGAGGAGATTATCGGAAAAGTGATGAATGAGACGAGAGAACACAAATCATTTCAATTTAAAACATCAGGTAGTTGGTATGTAAAATTATATCGTGGTCTTGTAGCTAGAGACAGGGTGAAAGTGAAAGTATCGGTAAGAAATGTTCTATTGCCAATAAATAAAATTCTGTACGTTAAATTCGACCCACCGGCACCGGGAACCCCCATCATCGGTACTGTTGTACCAAACTGCAGTCTTAGGGAAGGTGTCGATTCCTATATTGAGACAACTGAAGAGAAAGAGAAGGAGCAAGTTTGTACGGGTGAGACTTATCTGATTCCTGTCGGAAAATCATTCACGATGGCGGACATTGACGCTAAATCTCCGATCCGGAAACCTGCTCCATCAATTGATGTAAAAGCAAATTTTGACAGTATCACAGCAATGTCAGGGATTCACAAGGATTGTATGGAAATGAAAAGATTTTGCTACGTATTTACTCATGAGCGTGGTTGTCTTCACAAAGAAATGTGTCACATACTTTTGGCCATCAAGCAAACTACAAAGGACTTTCGTAAACTACACTTTGACATCATCAGTCACTCGGCGGATTTACCAGGGGTTGTCAAATATGTTCGTCCAAGGGGTTGGGCTTCGATAGCATTTTCCAAGGATCAAAGTATGGGGGATGACTTTGTGATCACTTGTGGATATCATGGGATCTTATCAAATATTGGAATATCAATCAATTTGGCTGGAACAAATCTGTACTATCATAATCAAACTTACCAGTCTCTTCTGAAGAATAAAGCTGTCAGGATTGGGAAGAAGGACTCCGAGGTGGAACCAAGAGTCATGTGTTCCTTTGATATGGAAAACACTGCAAGTTTTACAATCTCAAAGCGGCCATTTGAAAGGAGCGACTTGAAGTTCAGTTTCACAAAGGATGAATATTATGTTTTCATGGCATACGGGACGACTGTGAGCAAAGGATGGGATATTTCTTACCATACTTTCAAGGAAGTTATTCGGAGAAAATTTTCAAAAAAGAATTATGATAAAGAAGTCAGCGGAGGTCACCGATTATACAACTCGGGGTCATCGTTGTTTAAAATATTCGTGACTGCGTTGATGGTGTTACTGTTCTGGTAGAATGTTCAGCCATATGAATAATTGTGTTCGAACATGGTTTCTAGTGTTTCGAATGTGTTAATTACTGTTCATTAAACTAATTTAGAAATTTAGCATGCGTTATAAATTCAATTCTTCCAGAAGCAAAAATAAAACATCATAAAATTATGAATTAAGTGTTGATACTGATACTGTTATCATTCCTAATTAGTTACGTTACTAAAAATAGATGTACTGACCGAAAAATTACTTATGAGTTAAGTTCTAACAGGTGTAATGAGTGTGGAAAAGTAACCTT
The DNA here is from genome assembly GCA_034694305.1 of Protaphorura glebata. NCBI lineage: Eukaryota > Metazoa > Arthropoda > Collembola > Poduromorpha > Onychiuridae > Protaphorura > Protaphorura glebata. Next base: position 22,165 of record JAQFYE010000192.1, on the reverse strand, counting down.
AATTTTAATCAAGTTAGGTTAAAATGTTTGGGTTCAGGATTATTAGTTTAAACGTTCTTGTCAGACTAATAAGTGACGAGTCTCGTGGAATAATAAGTGAAGATTAATTATAATTAGTTATTGGTTTATAAAATGCCGATGATGATGATGCAATTCAAAGAAGACTCAGGTCTTGTCAAAGGTAGTTGAGTTCGACAAAGTTTATTCAAAATCAGAATTAAAGTAAGTTCATGGAATTTATCTTATTGGATTAGATTTTATTTTGAAGTCCAATTGTCACAGTCTTGAGTTCCAAGTACTCCTTCAATGCAGCTTCACCCCTGAAGTTTTCAAGCAAATAATTTTTTAAATGCTCAAAAAATACAAACACCAGCTAAGTACTTACAATTCCCGTCCTTGACCCGATTGCTTGAATCCACCGAATGGTGCTTGTGGCACGACAGCATCAAAACAGTTCACCCTTTACAAATATCAAAGTTATTTCAACACATTGTTATATTTGACACTTCAGTGGTTAAACCTGTGCAAAAGACCAACTTAGAATCGGCATATTTCGGCTGTATAGTTTAGGTCATGAGCTGGAACTATAGTACAGGACCCATTCATTTTTCCTACAGACAGGCTGACCCATAAACTTTCCAACAATCCCAACAATCGTCAGAAAAAAATGAGATATACATACATTCTGTATAAAATTTTGTCCCGAGATCTAATAGCAGCTAGGTCGTATAGCCATTCCAACAACATTGAATTCCCGACAAAACGTATATCAGTTCTCTTGAGGACATCCAGTATGGGACAGTCGGTCGTATGTAATAATCTGGCGGTCGCTTGGGACAGGTTCCACCGTAGATTGTAATGGTGGCTTCACGCCAAAAATGGTACACTTACCAAACAGAGCCGGCATGAACAGATTGAACAAACAAAAGTGCTTTATTCAAATCCTTCGTGACAATTCCAGCAGCCAATCCATATTGCGTTTCATTAGCACGTTTAATTGCTTCATCCAAGTTATCAAATTTAAAAATGCTTTGGACCGGGCCAAAAATTTCTTCCTTCGCGATCCTCATGGTGTCGGAGACATTTGAGAAAACTGTAGGCTCAACGAAGTATCCTACCTCACCCTTACGGGCACCACCACAGTTTAGTGTTGCTCCTTCCTTTTTCCCTGATTCCATTAGCTCCTCAATTTTCGTCAGTTGTGTTTGGTCAATCTTTAAAGTAATACAAACATTATTGTACCTTAAAGCAAAGTGAGATATCACGGAACGTTTTTGTAGAGAATCGCTCAGAGAAGGCAAGTCACCCATAGAAGTTATAAAAAAGTATCACGGCCAGTCTAATCTGAGAGATCGAACTCCTAACATAAGGAGGCAGAAGTAGCAAGTACACACAACTTGTAAAGGAACAACTTTTTGGTCATGATTCTTGAGCTATTCGTCATCGTCTTTGGTGTCATACTAATTCCAATTTTTTTTTGGACCAGAAAGATTAGTCTCACGCGCTCTCAAAGAGTGAAGTTAATTATGGCCCACCCTGTACACGAATTTCAGCAAACTCAATATTTGTCTTAAGTACTCAATTCTAAAATCAAGAATATTCGATTAAGTCCAAAGTGGAAGGATATTCGTTTAAGAAAAATGACCATTAAAATTACCTGTGGTCCTTGTTGAATACCATCCTCGAATGGGTCTCCAACCTTACGTTCCAAGGCTAATTGGGTTGCCTTCTTTACGAATTCATCGTAAATGCTAGCCTCTACGAATGTTCTTGACCCAGCACAGCAATTTTGTCCATGATTGTTGAAAATAGCTCCGTGAGCGATAGTGGCCGCTTCGTCAACTGGAAGGAAAGTTACCATAATTAATAAAACAAACGTCCAAACGTGGCAAGTAAACCCATGGATTTATACTACTTTTGGTCCGAATGTTGACAAGAATGAACACTGAAATTCTTGACCTTATATAAAAGAAATTAACTAGCTAACCAGCTAACTACCCATAAGCTAGAATTGAGATACCAGATTGACATGGTCATAAGGTCAATACTATAGTCATTTGACTGGAATCCCACGAGGCAGAAAAATTAAGTGAATTTTAATTATTTTATCCTAGAATTAGACAAAGTTATTAATTTACGGTCAGCATCAGCGCAGATAATGATGGGACTTTTTCCACCAAGTTCCAACGTAACCCGTTTAAGATTGCTGTTGGCCGCGGCTCCAAAAACTAAACGTCCGATCTGTTTTAGAGAATATTATTTTAGTTTAACCGTTCCAGAATTTCAAAAGAGTTTTCAGCAATGCTAGTTTCGGAGACACTAATGTTAGTTTTAATAACTAACCTAACACTTAATAGCTCTTTAGGGAATAATCGTAGGACTTACGTCAGTAGAACCGGTGAAAGCAACTTTGTCAATGCCATTGTGGCCAGAAATAGAGGCACCCGCAGTTGGACCATAGCCAGGAATAACATTGATAACGCCTTTTGGAAATCCGGCTTCTTTGGTCAAAGCGGCAATGTAAAGAGCTGTCAATGGTGTTTGTTCTGCGGGTTTTAATATGATTGTACATCCTGCGGCCAAAGCAGGTGAAAGTTTCCAGGCTGCCATCAAAATCGGGTAATTCCATGGAATAATCGCACCCACAACACCGACTGGTTCTTTCCGTGTGAATGTCATGTAAGGCCCGTCTGAAAAATATACGATTATTAATACAAAACTGAAAACATTTTTAGAAACAAATTATTCCGACTAATCGTAAGATTACAAAATCATAATAAGGGTCTTGAGAAAAATGACATATTGAGATCGCAAGAATTCAGAATTACTGAGATTCAGTTTAAGTCTGGCACAGAAGTTCTACCTGACCTCAGAAGGTAAAAACCTGCGCGGCAGTTCCACTAACTTTGACGTACATTCCGGACAGTTCCAAATTTCCCAAGAAATACGATTTTCGTGTTTAAAATTCTGACAACATAACTCTACCTAATTTCTAAGTTAAACTACTGTTAGTTTTCTTTGACCTACCGACTGGAATTGTATCGCCATGAATTTTATCTGGCCATCCTGCAAAGTATCGGAAAGTGTCAATGGCGCATCCAATATCAAAATCTGAGTCGCCGAACGGTTTTCCATTGTCTAAAGTTTCCAATGCAGCCAAGTGCTGCCGATCTCGCTGAATTAGATCAGCCAACTACATAACATTTAATTTGCGTGGGTATAGTAAAATAATAATTAAAACCAAGCAAGCAATCATTTTTAACAGTTGATTTGAAAATAACCTTCGCGATAAGTTTTCCTCTGGCAGAGGCGTCCATGGACCTCCATTCCGATCCTGGTTGGAAGGCATCTCTTGCAGCTTGCACAGCAATATCAATATCGGCCTGTAAAATTTTAATGAGAAAACATTACACACAAACATGTGAAATTGGTGTTCAACAATTTATGTTTTCAAAATCTTAATATTCAGTTTCAAATTATAGACAAGATCTTCGTTTTACCTTATCTCCTTCAGCAACGTCCACAATTTTCTGCGCAGTGCACGGGTTCAACGTTGGAAACGTTTTCCCACTCTTGGAATCCACAAATTCATTATTGATAAAAATCTAAAGTCATTAAAAATTATTTAATCAGGATACTTCAATATTTGTTGGTTTTCTAAAACTTTGGTTATTACTTTCGTATATTTGATTTCGGGATTACGATTTCCAGATCCAGACATTGTTACAAATGAAGTTTTTTGGAGCGATTAGTTGTAGAATTGAGTTGAAGTTTATTTCGGATCGGAGCAAATAAAACGACCGTTTGCCGGCAATCCAGAAACTGAGAACGGAATAGTAAAAATCGTGGACTAAAATAGAATTTCTTCACCGACACTCTCTCTCAGTTTTAACTGAAAGTCGAGTGGCAATTTCGGGTTGAAAGAAAACAGGCCTGTCCAAGACTGTAGTGAAATTTAACCGAATACCAAACCTGTCAAATAAATCTAAAGAGAGGCGTGTCGCAAAAAATTCTTAACATTAGAACTTTTTCGGAATGCCTGAATTAGAAGTACAGCGATAAGTAGCATGTTGTCTTTAGAAGTCGAAGAGTGAGTTACGATTTACGATGCGTTTAGTGTGACAATATCGGAAGTTTCTCTTTTCTTTTGGTATTTCTACATCCAATGTTGTAATTTTTTACTATACGATTCTTTTTTTTTTTAAATAATTTCGACTATTTGCGTTAAGCGGTAAGAATTAGAGTAGGAATTCAATTCTTGAATTATCTTGATGAGTGATTCTCCGGTTATCTGCTGGAATTTCGGACAAATTCGTCAATATTGATATTAAAGTTTCGGAAATTTCAAATAGTTTTAATTTCAGCTTTGTTGTTCTGAAAAGAAAATAATACAATGAGGGGTAAGGTCTTGTCAAGCTTTACCGTGAATATTTTGTGGAGAATGTATGGTCTGGTCTCTCCGCTTGGCACATGCGAGGTTTTGAAATTTTTTGATAACAATAATTCCAATAATTGTCAATAGTTTTAGCAGTTTTGGTATTGGTGTGGGCGATGAATGTTCGGACCTGAAGTTTCTGACTTTTTTTCAACAACACTGAAGAAACAATTTAAATGCAATGAAACTGTTCATTACGCACACCCTTTTAAATGGGCCACATCATCAAATTTTTTGAGCAAATACTTCCGATTTCTGAAGTGTGAGATTTGTCTAACCCTAAAGACTTCATAAAGTTCAAGGGGAAATTCCTGAGCCGTGTCTTATAGTATACGAGCTGTAAACTTTTCGACAGAAAGTACACATTTTTTACATCTGCTCAACATCCGTTTACTCTCAACTGGCACAAAAGATAAAACTCTCACAGGTTATTTACATAATTCACGGTTTACGAAGATTCTGAAGCTCTTGAGCCAAGTGGAGAATTTTCCATAATCGAAATTTAGTAGTACGTGTAAAACAGTGTTTACTTGCATCGACCAAGCAGAAGTGCAACTCATTAAATCGTACTTTTGTTCAAAAAATAAAACATCAGTAGAATACTAATTAGGGCAAAAGGCTAATTGGACAGATCTAAATTTAGGCTGGGCAGAAGCGAGTAGACAAATCCAAGTCCGCAATTTTATTAAGGGTTTACACAACGGAGTGTACATTCAATTCGAGAGCCAAATTAGTAATTTCTATCTTTCCATCCAATTAATTAAGTGTAAATATTTGTACTCGGGGCACAAGACGCGTATCACTCATTGTCTGATGGGTTGTTTCAACAAATGCAGTACAGTTCAGGTTGATTTAAAAAAATTGTATTAGTTCGTTCACGTCCTAACTGAGAGTTTTAATAATTTAGAAAATGTCAAATTAGATAAGAGTTGTGACAAACTAAATTAAATCTTTGTTCGCGTAATTCGAAATCACTCAACAAAAACGAGTTGTTACAGGATTCTTTTAGAATTTCGGTCTCTCTCTCAGTCAGAATTTAAGAATTTTTTCTTATAGCCATAATGGCCAGTTCCCCAAGCATTTAACAGTCCTGACATTAACTAAATTGATTTCCATTGGGTTATTAGATACCATTCTCTCACCGACTTTTGTCTAGTGGTTGCTTGAAAATGGTTTAATTTATCCTCGAGTTCTCACAAAATCTGCATAATTACTAGGAACGTTCGTGGCGATGCATTACGGATACTGAGAATCAATGGTGATTTGCGAGTGTTTTATATTATTTAATATAATAATATTATAACAAACAGAATAGTCGACTTGTGTCTCCCTTCCCTTGACCAATATCTCAGTTGGTATTAGCCCCACAACCTTGGCTTATATAATTTATAAATGAACACATTCTGAATTCGTGAATCGGATGTGAATTTAAAAAATTGCGTTGAAAAATTGTTAGACCGACTAATTAAGACATAATATGTAGTTGAACTACGTTTAATCTTGGTAGGAAAAAATTCAAGGCCTGTTCATTTTGACGCGATCCACAAAAAATATGTAAAGCCTAGGGCTGAGTCATATATCCCGTAGCGTATTATACGGGATTTAAAAAATCAGTTACCCAATAAATAAAATCACCAAAGTTTGTTAAAGACAAATTAATTATAAATAGAGCAATCGGGAGTATTTATTTCATTCCGACAAATTATGATTAATTTCCAAAAAATGAAGTGAAACAAATGTGCACAAAATGTGCTGCGCGGATACTGTTAATAGATTATAAAAATGCATCTCTACACGAAAGAGACTAAGTAAGCTAAACTATGTTTAAATTAATTCATGGAAATCTCGTATGTAGAATCTAAGACGAACAACTTAAAAATTAGTTAACAAAGTCAGAGCACTCGGGAGAAAATCTACACATTCAATTAATTACGATTATCCTGTTATACGAGCAATCTGGATAATGAAAATTGGTCTTTCATTACATGGCCAAAAATGTTCCCAATGCTCGATTTGATTGATGATTGATTAGTGCATTGTCACTGCAAAAATTGTGTAACCCAATTATTGATTCAGTCCATTAGTCCAATAATTGATAGAACAAAGACAAAATACAAAACAAGTAAAACTATCATTTGTTAGTGCACAAATTACAAGTACAAACAGAGTCTGCTACATTGCATTTACAGAGCATACACAAATGACCCATTCCAAAAGAGTTCACAAAAAATGATTGACCATAAATTATTTAGTTCAGTATTGCCGCATCGCAACCAAAATTCCAACCATCTCATTCTAGTACATTCAAAAATTCACTGTTTATTTCCCTCCTCATCATTTAAATGCGTTCTTGAAAAACTGATATAAAAATAAAAGCGAGTTGAAAAATCCATTCTTATGGCAATCGGCGAAACTGTACTAATATCGCCAACGCACAAAGTAATTTAATTATTAATACATTTATTTTAACTAAACCTTAATTTACATTCGATGTTAAGTAGGAATTGTGTAAGTCAAGTTTTAAAAGAACGGGGGATTTATGATTAGTGAATTTCAGCCGGTTTGGTCTTATCTTTTGAAATATTCGTAGCAAAAATAAGACATTCGAAATTTTTGACCGAATTTTTAAAGGTCAGGATTCAAATCAACAACCAAGTCTAGAACAGCTTTGGCACAATTATCAGAAATCATAAGAAATTCAACGAATGATTTTCTTAGAGGTGAAATGGCTTCTGAATTTCTTTGTAAAGTTCTCTCAATTGCATCTTTCATACAAAAAGCTCTTTCCTTGTCCATCCATTGTGTGACTTGTTTCTCTGAACGATACCTTAAAATTTTATCTAAATCGCCAGCCTGTGGACCAAATAATTTTAATTGAACAAAAAGACGTAATTGAGCTTCAACTTCTTCAGACGCTCCACAAATCCGACGAAGAAGAATATGACGATCATTGTCACAGAGAAGGTGTTGATGATGGTGGCCATGTGGATGGCTTCCAAAAAGCATTTGCTTGAGAGCCATTTCAAAATTAGCCCTTGAGGAATGTTGAGAAATGAATGAACCAGACTTGAGTCTGGCAGAGGAAACGTAGACAAGTCCAAAATTCGGGATTTGAATTTTAGATTTGCTCGATAAAGCTCCAGAATCACAAGTGGCGGATGGGGAAGGAATTTGATGGAATACCAAAAGGTCAGACATTTCCTCCGTTCCCCAGAAATCCATGGCTTGGAGGAGTGCAAAATACTTCCGGGACGGGGTCACGGATGCATTGCTCAAATACCCGGGTAATTTCTGAACCGTGCAAGAAGGCAGGACGGAAACGAAAACTAGAATGTAAAAAATAAAAAATATTAGATCAACAATTCTGATCCCAATTGACAAATTAAACAATTAATTAAATTTTGATATAACCTTTGACACCATTTCCGGTGTTGACGTAGTCAGATGCTTCCCAAGTGACAAATTGTTTAGGAACTATATCCTCAAATGAAATGGACGTCTCAATACAATCAAATTCCAGTGGTGGAATTCCACAACTCAAACTTTCTTGAATCAAAAGAATACAAGCTTCATCTTCCCAGAAAGCTGAGTAGAAACAATAACCTCGGCCTTGACAAACGGGCTCAACATCCGTCACATAAAATTGTGACCATCTCATTGGAGTTTTATTGAATTTAATGAGTTGATTGGAGTTTCTTCGAATTCTCGCCTGAAAATACAAAATATGAAAATATTGTATTATAAGATTTTCTAATTATCGAGGCTGTTCGGAAATACGTTTGCTTGACAGGTTAATTGCTTTTAATTGTAGTCTATGTTTGAAAACAGATTTCTATGTCCGCTTGTGTACTCATTGATTGCCTCAAGTTCCAGACACACTTGATAATATTTGCAGAAGTTGACCTTCGGGTAGCTGCATCCAATCTTACATGCTTTTTAATGTGTGTAAGTTTAGAATTCGGTTCCCACGGTTGGCTATTTTTTATTTCTATGTCCGACAAAATGAGTCACGAATATGGTTACATCAAGAAATAAAAATACACGTAATAAGTGCTTGTCCAGTCCTCTAAATTCCCACGGCTTGTTGTAAACAAAAACAAATACATTAATTAGTTCGGACATGGTATTTTCATGAGTAATTTAAACACTTCCAGACTCCGATGTTTTCAAGGCAAAATTGCAACTAATTATAATTATTATATCCATTATATCCAATGAGTCAGGAAAATTTCAAAATATGAAAACTTTTCCTATTACGATGCACGCGGCTTTATAGTTACGCCTGATTTATACGTGTGAAAGTACACATTAGTAAATTTTAAATGCAAATTTTTATGACTGTGCCTAATAATCATTAAGCTGTAAGTTATGCGTTCGTACAAAAATTCTCGACTCATTGCAACACGAGCTGGTTTACCGGATGGAGAAAACAAGAACTATGTTCTGATTATGGAATTAGCAAAAACTTAATTATCATAATTTGTTAAATATAAAAATGCTATAATTCACGTTCAATTAAATTCCTCTAGTAATCAATGCAATGTCATGCACAGAATATAGACTTTATGACTAATACCGGAATGCGAATGTATTTTTCCTTAAACTTTATGCAAATTAATTGAAAAAAAAATTCTTCACGAACTAAGATTCACTTTTAACGGCATAAAGAATTCAGATCCGAAATAGTTTCCGAGTGTACAAATCACTGTGGGCTTCATAAGAAGCCATTTTTGGAAAGTGTCACCAAAAATTTCAAACGCATTTCTGTCACTTTTCAACTCTGGAGTTTTTAGGAAGCTACGATTATATTTGTTTTGGGAAATCCGAGAAGACAAAACCTGAAATACAAATAGCGGTCCGTCGTAGAACAGTAATGAAGATCAAACTAAATCTACAAGTAAAAAATTTATGAAATAAAAGGGTGAAAATCTCACCGGTGTCTGACTCGCGATGAGCTTCAATGTTTCAAAATTTAAACTTGTGATATGATTGTAAGTAGTTTCCAAATAATTTGCTGTGTAAGCTCCGCCATCCCCATAAGAACTTCCACGACTCATGCTCGCCTTTCTTCGCGGTTTATTTGGCGGGTTGTAAGTATGACCATGTCCATGGCGTGGTCTTTGGCTCAGACCTTCTGGTTCATAATCCGACTCATCCTGCTGTTGTTGTCCATTAAAAACTGACACAAAATTTGGAGGTGGTGGTGCAGGAGCCTGGCCATAATTTATAGAACGAACTGGTGGGGGCGGCCTGGCTGGTTTCTGATGAAACTCTCCATCACCTGCAGTATTCAACAAATCCAAAGAATGAACTCTTGGTGGTGGTGGTGGTGGTCTTGCAGGTGGAAGAGATTGTTTCCAAGCATCTGATTGACCTGAGGTCGAGGTCACTCGTTCACCTGGTGGATCTGGGACAGGCATTGGCATTCGTCGGTACTCAGAGGTATCGGGTTGAAAATCAGTCTTGGCAGGTTGAACTGGGGAATTATTGGCGGAATCTGTCGTAGTGACGTCCGCAGTTGCATTTGTATTCGCAGTTTCAAACTCGTATTTGTTTTCTCCATCCTTTGGTCCAAATCTGAGGAATTTCTTTAGGGATGTGGAAAACTTGGATCTATTTTTGGCAATTTTCTCTTTAGAATCCTCATCTTTGGATCCTGACCCATAGGAAAGGTCAATTTTTGATAGTTTGTTCAAAACCCCAGTTCCACCACGAGCTTTCAGGAGATTCGGCGACAAGGTGGCGTAAATCCCTTGCGTGCGTGTCATACTCATTTCATCTTGAGACATTGAACGTTTGTAGTAAGAGAATGGTGAGAAACTACTGCTTGTCGTTGGTGAAGATTTTTCTGCTGATGATTTTCCTGGAGCTTCAATTTGATTATGATTTCGATTAAAAGCCGCTCCTGCACGTTTCCCGATCGTACTGAAAAATTGATTCACTTTTCTCTTCACTTTTGGACTGGAGGATTTTTCTTTGGTCGGAGATGCTAAAGGTGGTGGAGTTTTCTGTCGAAGGAAGGATTCTGAGTCAATCTTTCGAATCCCAATGAATTCAATTCCATCATTTTGTCGAACTGGAAGTCTTTCGTCATCTTGACCCTCTTGAGCATTTGTGTCTGTAAAATCGTAGCTTCCGGTCACAGTTTTGGCCGCGGAGCTCGATACCTGTCCTTGTCCCTGAACGGCCACTGCTGCACAATCGTCATACAAATCTTCTTCAACAGATGTCTCGTGTGACGATGGCGAATTCGAATTTGTGGATTGGCGACGATTATTCTCATCTTGCCGAGCCGTGGCATTCACATCATCATAGATTTCTTCATTGGAATACACAGACTGTCTTGGAGTTATCGCAGGGGGTGCCTGTAGTGGCAATGGTGGCGGAGCCGCTTGTCTTGGCGGGGGTGGTGCTAAACGTTTCAAAATTGGCGGAATCGTGGGTCCCGTTTTTTGAATAGGAATCGGCGCCGGTGTCGAAATTGGCGATGGTGTCGGCGGCTGGACACTCTCAGCAGCAATTTCTTGACTCAATCGATTCGGAATGGACTCGCTAGAACCCGATGTCGACATTTCCGAAACTTCGGACGAATAAATGACCGAATCTGGGCTTAATTTTGCAGTGGACATAACCGAAGATTTTGTATTGATGTCCTGAGTGTGCAAATCACAAGCGATTCTGAGCAACCCTTCCTGTTGTCCAACTGGTGCGGTTGTTCTTCCCTTAGGCTTTGGCGGACTTAACAATTCTCGTTCACTAAAATCATTTTCATTCCCAGAGTCCGAATTTGACCCAGATTTGTCAGAAGTATCGTCGGATTCAGAAGCCTCCGTAGAACTCGTTGATGAAATCCTTGTCTCTCCAATCGACGATTTAATTTTAATATCAAGACCGGAATCTTCTAAACTATCATCGAACATATCATTGTTCCTAGCAAATTCACCTTCGAAACCATCGCCGTCAACGGGTGTCGCCTGGATTTCGAGACTCACTTCCGATTTTAAGATTAACGGTGGATTATTGACTTGTGAACAAGGTTCAAGGGAATCCAATGGTTGATGAAGTTGAAATTGCAATGCTGTCGTTGACGACGATTCTTCACTCTGTGTCTCTTCTTTCAAAATTTCTTTCAGGAATGAAATTCGTTTACTTGCAATATTTCCATCATTTAGAATAATCAAATTACTCAAGGACTGTGACTGCGATTGTGATTTTTCGGACTCAGTGACCGTTTCTTTATTAGTTGCAGACGCTGATGATACAACAGAAGACCTTGGACTGGGTAGTGGTGGAAGTTGGCACGATGGATTGAATTCTTTATTTTGTTGCTGAATCATTTTAACTGCAGCTTTTTCCTGGTTATTATTATTGATAATACTACCACTATTTCCTGCCTGCGTCGTCGATTTTTGACTCGAAACACTCACAGTGACTCCTTGACTCGTAATGTTCGTATTATTAGCCTTGAGTACATTCGACACTTTATTTTTTGTTTCCGTTTTGTGCGTCGTACTAACGGATTTCGTGGAATTATTTGTGACCGATCTGCTAATGGGAGCAATTGTGTTTTTTGAATTCGAAGTAGGATTTGGAGTATCATCACCCATTTTACGGATTCGAAGTGGTTCTGTCCGAGCTTCGAATGTGCCGATTGAAACGAGCGGCTTGGATCCGGATTGACCTGTCAATGATTTTCCTCCGGTACCACCGACAATTGGACCGATTATGACAGGTGCATATCCGAGAAGATTATTTTTGATGGAATTGAATGAAGTATTTCTCAACGTTTGACGATTCACTTCTTTTTCTTGTGCAGTTTGTGAATTTCTTGCCATGATTTCAGACACGGTTGCTGAATCCAATGGATCTGGCACAATATCTTCGTCACTCTCATCTTCGCTAGATTCTCCACCGTAACCAATTACTGCGACTACCTGTGAAATTAAAAAAAAATACGAGAATTAGACTAATTAGTACAATGTAATTGGTTAATAGATATATACTATGTATGACCCTGGCTCTAGCATTGACCTTTATCATCTAAGGTCAATGCTAGCCGGCCGCCGTTATCGCTCTTTTTAACCCTTTCGAACTGACATAGTTTTTCGAAAACTAGCTACTCCGTAAAATCAATAAAAAATGTTCCCTTGTAAGGATTTCTGAATTGACTACGAAATTGTGTGAAAAATGAGATGAGACCAGCAAGAATTATGAACTTCTGCTCAGCAATTTTTCTTGCAAAAATTAAGTTTTAATTCCTAATAAAATTACGAAATTTGTGGAAATCGATAGGCATTCCTTGTTAGATTTTGGGAAAGTACTTGGCTATTATTAATTTTACTAATTAGTCTAAGAATATTAATTTCAAATTATAGGACAGCGACTCTCAATTTGAATACATCTGCGTGATTTGTTATAATCAATTATTATATGAAAGTAGAAATTAAAAATTAGACGTGGTTAGCCCACTGTACTCATAATTTAGGGGGTGTGTTCGTTTCCCTGCGTTTTTGCTTGGTGTAAAAATTACTTGTGAAATTAATTACATGGCATGCCATGCGATTGTGACTTCTAATACAAGGTGTTAATTGAGTTAGCTCCTATAAATATGATTTGATAAAATGTAACTCGTAATTTTAGTGACGGTTGAGCACTTATAATTGTAACTCATTGGAACGAATAAAAGATGAGAGAGAGAGAATTGCAACAATAACTCGTTATTACTTTGTACAAAGATATATTTTGTACCTGCAGCAAACAGACACAATGGAAAGTCATGATTAGCGAACCGACGATTAGGGAAAGTAGGCAAAGTCAAAATTAATTTTTAATTCATTCATAAGTTCAGTTCAAATGTTTTAGTGAAAGAATATAAGATTTTTATGATTATAATTTATCTTCAACGCCGTCTTCTTGAAAACTTCCCATCTGAAAATGTCTTAAAGTGTGGCATAATAAAATCATTTTTTAATTAATGGTATCGAAAGTTCTCAGATTTTTAACATTTTCAAAAACTATACAGTATTCGTGGGTTATCAAAGCAAACAAATATAAAGTCTCGCGTAAGCCGAAATTAAAACCACTCTTTATGTCCTATGATAACTTTTCGATTTTTTTCGGTCTTGCGACGACAGTGACATTGTGAAACATGTTGACTGAGCATTCGAAATGTTAAAGTGAAATAGATTTCAGTTTTTCGCCACATTTTGTTCACGTGTAAAACCCACCATTTTAAAATATATTTATTTTCTCATGTCATTGAATTAAATGGTATTGAACCTTAAGCTATACGGTCAAGGGTTCAGTGAGTTAAACGAATAAAGGAGATATGAGGTACATAGCATTAAAAGCTGAATAGTTAGTTTTAAAAACTAGGATATGAAACTAATAATACACAATTAAATAATAAACAATTTAGTTGATTATTTAGTCATTTTAGGATTTATTGTTGAAACGATGTAGCTATTGCAAGGAAAGTCCGCCATGAAAAGATCAATAATCTGGAACCCATCTGAATTGACCAAAAGATTTCAGATTATATAGTCTGGTACTAAATTAATCGGATGTCTGATATCCGTTGCATATATCTGTAAATGGGTCAATGGGTTGGTTTCTGGCATTAATATACAAATCTGTCCAGACTACAGGAAGTCGACAAATTGGTTAGTGACAATATAATATCAAAAATACGGACATGTCAGTGGGACATCCCACTGAAGTCTGGTAGTCTGGAAGTCAACCTACTGACGAAGTCGGTAGGTCGATGCTTCTAAAGGTGAATGAAAGTGCTCTGGTGTGATTGGGAGGTCAATGAGTTCAAAGAATGAACTCATTGACTGACAAACTGAATTTACTGTAAATTAAAACATGTTTGCCTTCGAAAGGGTACTTTTAATTATAATTTTGTCAAAACACTGTCAGAGAATTTGTTAGTCTCGCCAGTTTATCCAGTTTGTTTTAAATCTACTTCTATGGTCAGCTAATTCTTTTAGTTATCGTAGGGTGTTCGGAAATGCATTCATAAATGGGATGATGATTATACATTCCAAATACCCGCAAAATTACTTACACAAACTACCTCACCGGTGATCTAGAGTGATAAGGCACCACCAAGCCCTAAGTTTAAAGTCTGCAAATAGATAATTGATTGGGGATGTACTATGAGATACTAATTCCTCTTTGCTTAAATGTTAATAAAATATTATGTTTATTTCGCAACAGTTTGCGTGGAATTCAGAATTTGGTGAAAACTTGCAATTTCCGGGTTCCAGTAATTTTTTGTTAGATTGAATGAAAAAGCTTTGAGTTTATTGACATTTCCACACAGGCCTTTATCAACGCAATAGGAAAAGACTCACACTGAATACAAATAATACAAAAATAATAATAGAACAGGAAAGTCCTCGATAAGAATTATTGACAATCCGCTCAATGAGAGGAAACCAGTTCATTCAATTCAATGGACCAACGGAGCTTAGCCAGAGTATAAAATGACTTTCATTCTTCGTCATTAAAAACCTATATGTATATATAATAATAATGAGCATTAATCTGTAATGCAGCTTATAAATAATCCGACTACCATGTACTTTGCACGTTGGCCATTCATATTTACAAGGAAACCACTTTTTACGTAAAACTCAGATCATGTCAGAACTTTCAGGTTTAGTAATTTCAATTGATCCGGTCACGAATACGAAATTTTGTCGGTTGATAAAATTATTCCCTAATCTAATTCGTCATTATAAGCTATACTTTGGCACTTACATATAACCTACATTTTCAACATTTGAAATCTGAACCATCCCGATGTTTCTATTCCTTACGATAAAGTACTGTTAATGACGAATTGAAATCCTGGGGTAGTATTTACTCCGGCACGGTCGAAGTCAGTCTTTCATCACTTTCACCATAAAGAGGTAGCCGGAAAAAGAGGTTGAATTCTACACCGGGCTTATAAGCCATCATTTACAGTACGTTGGACAGGCTTTTCTATAATGTAATTCACAAGTGAGAATTCAGTTTTCCACACTTGATTTTACTTCTCATCTTCTCATCTGTTGTTTGGCAAAAAGTGTTAAACCTGTTAAATTTTACAACTATAAACCATATAGTTTTTATTCTGTGACTGTCGTTCCGGCTTGCAAGGAAAGCTTCTGTCATGAAAATATTATCCCGGGAGCTTGCATTACCGATATAATTAATTACTACTTCTTCACTACAAGGCTATACATTTCTCGCTCTTATGCATGGTGAGGTTTTACTTCAATGCCTGGTCCTGTCTACGACCATTTGATATGCCGACAAATATATTTGTCCTGAGTAATATTTCGGCAAAGGCGGTTTCCTTGAATGACAAAATTAACAAGAACTATCCACACGTGCACACTAAAAAACAAAGATCTCCCACGACGGTTTACTTCTTGTGCGACCACCTAGCCCCAAGGGAAAAATGAGTCACTAATCCACAATGACTCGTTTTAGTTCAGAATGCATAGCTTTTACCCCGGTGTGGCACTTATAATCTTGTATATAAGTTTTCATTCTCATCATAAAATATGAAACAAATATTTTTGACCGATGCAAGTATATACGTTAGTGAAGCGGTTTAAATACGAAAATAAATCCTAACCACTTCTACCACAATTTTGTAACTTTACACAACCTAGAATTATGACTAACGTTTGTTTTTGCGCTAAAGAACTTGTTGGAAAATTGACTTCAAAATATTGTATATGTATAACTACCGTATCCGGTACTTCAAATCTACACGTTATGTGTTATAATTATAATTATGGTTACGACAGAGTCCTGGCTAAATACAACATATTGGAAAAATTAAATGTTCTAGACTCTTCCGTTTTGGGGTTCAATTTCAAATTGCTTACATCGGTTGGTTAAAGTAGCTCTACACCAGTGGTTCATTTGCAATTTTGCAAGTAAGTAGAAATAAGAAAAATATTCCGAGCAAGTACACGCCGCAGCTACATATGATGACTCAACTACGTATGACGGACTTTACAATTTCCTAAACTTCGGAATGACAAAATTTGCATCAGTTGAAAACTTCTACTGTTTGACTGAAAAATAGCCTCCCTTTTTTTTATACCCCAACAAATTGTGATAGGTTCTTGACGTACGGAGATAATTAAACTTTGTGTGCTTGCAAACTCAATGCAATCTTCCTACGTGAGCTGGACTAGTCAATTGAGATTTACAAACTTGATCTCTAAACCAATTAGGTGTAACAATTATTTTGAGTGGTCAAAATAAATTTGTACAGATGAAATCCGAATCCTGATCAAATATATCATGATTTTATCTTTTATATATTCTAGAAACAACAGTCAATGTTTGACCAGTTTAAATTAGCCAACATTTAAAACCGGCCATAATTTGAGTCACAATTTCAAGGATTTGAATGTACTAATTATTTAATCAACAGAATTATTAGTCAAATAACGTAAACTAATTACTTAAAGCCAAATGTTCAAATGCGAGAACTGAAAATGAGAACTTACACGTACTATAAAATTAACTCGTGTTTATAATTTCGAGTTTAGTGTGGCAGCCACAAATTAAAATCGGACCATATTTTCCTCGTATTAATTTTAAATCGAATATTAATTATACATATAAACATTAATACGTAAAAAATTCAATTATGATTTAAACTGCGTCAAAACTGGTTGATATTGCTAAAAAAAACTGGATTCCGTATTGAATTATGCAATCTGCGCGAGGTAAAATAATTTAACGAAATATTTACAATCATTCGATCCAATATTTACTTAAAACCAGTAAAAACAAGTGTCCATATCCAAATTAGAACTAGAAGCTTGTTAATGATTTCGATGCAGATTTTGGGTGACACAGAGATCTATAAAATTAAAATCGCTATCATTTCAATTTCGTTTTATCAGAACCAGGTGCGGAGTTCAAAGATAAACAAACTAGTACGGTTCAAAATCTGGCTTTAATTTCTAGTAATAGTAGTATCTAGAAGTTAATTACGAAATCAAAACTAGTTCAAAATATTTCTGAAATTAGTTGAAAAAAAATGTTGTAAACCTAACCACTCAAAAGCAGTCAAAAATCGGGTGCAGTAATTCCGAGAATTAATTAAATTAAGAAACCTTGATTAATTTCTATTAAATCAGCTCAAAGCAAGAAAATGAGTTAAATTAAAATCGGGTACCAATTTTTCTATTTAAAAAGGTATTTCTAGACAAAATTAGATTATTAATTACCACATCAGTTAACCGTAAACATACTGATTAATTTCAAAATAAAAACCAGGTCTATCAATTCCAGTGATAATCTTGCCAATAATCAATTACTAGGATTTAGTATTTACAAGGACATTCAAATAAAATAATTCAGATCATTACTTAAAATTAGTATGAGTTAGTTGGAATGTCTCATCATTAAGTTTATCAACGATGGCGAATGAATTATAATTGAACAGTATTTCAATTGTGGTTTTATCAAGAATTTCCAACGTTTTTTTCTAAATCCACGTGAGGCAATTCCGAATATTCTATAAAATTGCTATTAGAATGGTCACACCCGTTTTCACGGATCAGCAGTAAAGATTGCCTCGCAAATCAAATTTAAAATTCCGTTGTTTGTAAAAATGTCTAATAATTTATATTAATTAGTTGCGATTAATATTTAAAACTAGTCGATCATAATTAAAATGCCGATATTAGGTCATGGATCGAGTTTTGGTAATTTAATTAGTAGCGGCCGGGCAAAATTATTTTAATTATTTAACAGTAACCTATTAAAAATTTCTATAATTTTTCTTACCTCTTTTGGAAAATTGACTGACATTTTCCGCTTTCTCACACGTTCTTTCCTCAGAATGCTTTTCCCTGCTTTCTCCAAAGGGACAGAAGCCCTTCGCACCACTTGCACTTCACCATCTGGTAAATCTGTCATTTTACCACCGTTTCCTCTATTATTTTGTGGTGCCAGAGCCACCGGCACTGTCGTTGTCGTATTACCACTGCTCACATGCATCTGATTCTGAATTTGTGGTGTAGCAGTTTTTCCAGTGCTTGGACTACACTGAATCCTAGCACTAGGTACTGGAGCTGTTTGTCCATGACCATTTCCATTGGAATTATTCCCATTCGTCACAACTGCGACCGTCCCATTCATCCCTGTACTCGAAGTGACGACTGACGAAGCTCTTGCAGTCGTACTCGTCATTCCAACACGACGATGATGACTCAAACCACCGCCACTGCCATTGTTATTATTATTGTTCCCAGATGAATAATTATGATAATTAGTAGTTGTCCCATTAGTACTCGGAGATTGGTTAATTAATCCCGAGGCAGTCGTACGACCCACCGTATTGATGTGATTGTAACTTGAACTTCGCCCTACAGACACAGAGACCCCACCAGAACCATTGCTATTATTGGTATTTCCATTCAATTTATTGTTGGCCAGGCTATTGTGGTCATCAAAATAAGACCCACGAACTCCCTGAGGTCTCCTGGCAGAATTCCCACCATTGTTGCTATTACTATTGTTGACCACCACGTTGACCCTTTCTCGATTAGGTGTCTCATAACAACTGTACAAGGATGACCTAGAATTCTGAGTGGTACTGGTGGACCCATTAGTGTATTTACCGGTCCCACGTGGTATTCCAGAGATTTGCTGGTAATTGGTCGATGATTGTTGCTGTTGGTAATTGGTGGTCAAATTTTGCTGGTAATTATTATTGGTTTGATGTTGGTATTGAGTTGGCGGCGGTGGTAAACCATTTTGATGGTGATGACGGACATTGATTGAAACCGAATTGTTGCTGTTGTTGTTTCCGGTGTTGCTGATATTGGTGCTACTCCCAAGTCCACCAGTCACGTGACTGTTTCTCCAATTATTTTGAGCATAAGAACTTTGATACATTTTGGAAGCTGCGGCTAAGGCCAAATGTTCTTCTTTAGTTCGAAAACAATTGGAACAAAGGTCCTTTCGCCAAGCGTTCTCTATGAACCCGTGGCAGATAGTTGACATTTTTTGAGTTTAAATTTTGTAATCATACTAATTGCGTTCGCTCACTATAATTTCCAAGAACTATTTTTAAGTCCTTTCCTCGTAGAAATGTGGTTAGGGAAATACGTAATAATTTCACGTCACGTCACGTTAGGGTTAAAGTTCAGATATCAGAAAGACTTCCGGTTCCGGCAGACGCAGACGTTAGAAATAATGTCGAATAGAGTAAAAATGTTTCGCTTTAATTTCCAACCTGATACGGTCAATTCAATAGCGTGAAGACCTCAAGCTGAATTATTAATTGTGATTTTTTAGCACAGTTACTTCCCCTTCTGTAGTCAATTTTTAGTTGGTTGGTTCCTATTCAACGACTGGACTCTTCGTAGCAGTGCAATAATGCAACGGGAATTTATTTTGACGCGAAAACACACACAGTCCAAGTCCTTATTTCATTATATAAAATCCCACGCAGTAAAATGTGCTGGTTAAGTTTCTTCATTTATTTCATTGTAGGATTTACAGTTTTTCCATCCGTCCGTCTCATCCGTCTATATACGATACGCCGGTATGGTCCGATGAACAAATTCATTCAAAAGTTTTATGCAATTATTCCTGCTCTGCAACAATGTAGCAGTTGCAGGATCTTGCGGTAAAAATTTGATGAAAGGAATGCTCCACTGCCTTCGTCTTCCGAAACGAGAATTCTTTCCGTTTCCAAAATTATTGAGGCAACCTGAAAAATAAATAAATTTCAAAATTATTATACTAGCAACGGGACGTCGAATCTTTTATGCACCGACTTGATAAATTCTTCGAAATATAAATTTAGAGTGGAGTTGACATTATATTTTCAAAAAAATGTTTCAGTTTCTAAAGTTCAAAATCGACACAAATTACAAGGGGAGCTATTGTACTCGATTAAAATATTAAAATGAGCTTAAATTTACGAATCAATTGTTCCGAAGCAAACAATCCTTCGACATAACTTTCTTTTAAATTACGGTACATCCCTTAAAATTTAATCTCCGAATGGAGTTGAAATTTTGTGCACAAATTTGCCAAAGAACATTTTTATTCCAATAGGTTGGTACTTGTCTTAAAAGTTCAAATTAGATTAAATATACTTCGCCTTAGTTAAAATAAACTCTGATGTGGTTGGTTGACTTACTGAGTCTTAATTACTTATTCCCAAAGGTATGTGACGGAACAATAGTTCTGAAATCAGCAAAATTCCAACAATGCAGTGCAGGAAAACTTTTTCTTTTACACAAGGCTTACGAGAACACCCGATCAGCCCAAATTCTAAAGTCAAAATGATTTGACAGGTCTTAAAAGTGCAGTGGAATTCTTAATTCTCAAAAGTCAGAGTGAACAGAACACCCCACTTTCTAGAACTGAAGACAACAATGAGGAGTGCATCTGTAATTCTACAACAATCCATAAAGTAGACTCTCCAATGTAATGCAATGCACTAAATCAACAGAGCAGTGGAATACACAAAAATCTCTACATTACATTACATTGCCTTATACAAGCAAATTATTTGCAAAAAAATCATCTGTCATCCGGCTACATCCTGAGAAGGAGAATCCCTTCTCTCATTTAACATTACTTGGCACATTATAATCTATACTTTCAAGTTTCTCTTACAGGCTACGAACGACTTACACATTATGGCACAATGTAACCCAATATCTACAGTGTGGACCAAAAAGAAAGCTCGTACCTTGCAAAATATGCTATCATACGGAACCAACATCCAATCCTTTTGCAATTCAAAATAAAAACCGTTTTTTTGGGCCACCTTGTACATATTGTGTCCTCGCAAAAATAATATTATCATATACAGTTTTGGTATGTAGTCCACCCCATTTATGACAGAGCACAGGCAGGGGGACACAACAATAGGGCACAACAATGGAATGTAATTCAACGATCATGATTATAAATGTAGCAGAAGAAGTAGCCAAGAACCACGGGTAGTCAACCGGCCCCACGCATATCATCTATCATTTTTTATTTTTTGGCAACCTTTACCTTGATCATGAAACTAATCTGGCATCTTCATGCGACAAGTATTTTTATGTGTGTTGCAGTCCATGTATATTTTTTCAGGGCAGATGTACATGGCCTGGATCGCATATGGGCTAGAGTTTTTGAATTTGGCAATATTATTTATTTATTTTCTGGGTGCTTTTTAATTTTGGGTCTTGCTCAGTAAACATTCAAAATCACGCTCGCAAGCTTGTGGATTGTCTCACATTCTAAACATACTTTATAGTATTTTAACAAACGAGCTCATATTGAACTTGAGTGATAGAACACCACCAAAAATACGTCCTGTTTTCACGTGTGCTCACTGCTCAAATGTGCGTAAAATGTGCGTACGAAGAACGGTACTGGGTAGTTTTGTTTGGACCTGTACAAATGCAAATAGTTATGTGTAGCCGTTTGAGAAAGAACAGTCTTGGTGACAATATAAATTCAGTACCAATGCAAGCGCTCTCTAAAAATTACCCATTGACCAGAACATAAAAGGACACGCACAGAGTAAAGTCAATTAAAACTCCAAAAGTATAAATGAACACAAAAAAATTGAAACTTAAATTACGTTATACCTTGAATGTTCTCTGAATAACATTTTTTGCAAAGAGCAATTCTAAAAAGGATTAGCGACACAATCAAATAGCTGCAAAAATTGGACAGTTGTCTTCGTCC
>JAQFYE010000191.1:0-48050 GCA_034694305.1 Protaphorura glebata | reverse complement strand
TCTCAACACTTAACTCAGAGCCGACCAGCAAACTAGAATAAACTCACTTCCGTTTCAACTTTTATCTTCAAGGAACTCTACTGAAAATGGAATGATGCAACTGTAAAATGCAAACTGTACTTATTTCTGCTCTATTAATTAATAATCAATGTGAAATCTTGGAATTGCAGTTGCAATTTCTGTACCCAAGTTCAATTTGCCCAGGGACAAAATGATGAACGAAATCTCATGCACTGAATCTTGTAAACAACTAAATTAAAACTAAATTACCGAAACGGAAGGGGAAATCGACGAAACCTAGACCAAAAATAATCACCGTGTGGAAGTCGCAGTCGCAACAGTGGTCATTTGCTTTTCTGTAAGAGTCTATGAATAAACTAATGGTTAGTGGCTAACAAAATATACTTATATATATACGAAATGAAGTTAGTTAGACACGTAACCACATTATTGTCACTCTTCCATAGAATTACCATTAGGATTTCTGTATACACATGTCGTCATGTCTGATATGCACGCAGGAAGAATTAGTCAGGAAAATTGTGATGGCATTTCGTATTTGTTTGCTTCATACAGCTTACAGTGTGATCCAAAAGTATGCTGTTTGGAATCACGCCCACAAATAATGTTGATGTATTTATTGATTGTCTTACGATACAGGATATTATTTTCACTAACAACTTAAGTGATACGACGGACGTTCAGCAGCTAGGTTCCGCTTTATTGTTATCTTAGTCCCAAAATTCAGAAATTCATTCCTCAATACAAAATGCCGAGTTCTACGAGCAATCACAATGAAGATAAAAAGGAACCGTTATCCGACCTGTAAAATTTCACTGAACTTGCACGCTATTGTGGTGGCTTAATTTCTGTTTATTAGAGTCAAGTGTCACTGATAAGGCATCCTCGTGCGATTGTTTAGTTGTTTTGTTGTCGGACGGTACGTATTTTCTGGTATCAAAATTATCAGAACTATACATAAAACTACGAAAGTCCACTCCACTCCTGCATTCCATAGTGACTCAGATTATAGTCGGAATTAATTCATTCAGAGCTGGAATTCTTCAATGAATTCATGAGAATGAAGCAATTGAGTTCAAATCCTATCCATAACTTTGACGTTGTACTAAACTTAGAATTTGTGACGCGTTGGGAAGGACGTTTCATTTTTTCTAAGATAAATTAAGATTCACATTGAGAATGTGACGAGATTCGTTTAACAAACATTCTTATAAATTATTGCCACTAACGTAAGGGTTGTATATGTACTAGCTTTCCAATTGGACTAACGAAGGTACCCCTAACAGTGATGGAATTTTTTTCCAACCTCATTCTAAGGTCAGATAATTATAGGGCGACCTGTACAATAGACAGAAATCTTTTATGCCAATTCCGTCCTTCGTATACTGAATTCTGCACAAAAAATTAGTCAAAAGAGATAAAATGTATACTACTGAATGTGATTTTGAATTATCACAATTCTTTCTGAATCGAGTGCATTAAATCAACGTTTTGGTATTATGTAATTAATACACTTTAGTTCGTGGTGTGAAGAAAATACAATAATGCAAATATTCGATGAAAACCGAAATAAATAGCCGTGCTGAAGTTCATAGTTGTGAATACCAAGTTGCCACGTACAATGTCCAATTGAGAATTATGATTTATGAGGTGACATTCTGAATATTTGTATTGCCGCCGTATAATATGGAATTACAATTAGAAGGAATAAAAATCACATTTAACAGACAAATACAACAAATGACAACTGTATATGGCGGTGAAACGTCTAAGGCCATAAAATATTTGCCGCATTCATATCGTGTCGCGTCCCTGCTGGCTGCCGCATACTGTTTGCCATTAATATAGTCAACCTTCGTGTTGTATAGAGCATTTATTATGTGACAATAACAATGCTAATGGCGTTGCAGACATTATACTATACAACATGCTACTGGAATTATTTTGTCAGTCGTTTCACTAATGCGATACTTACGTATCGGGTGTCTCGGGCAATTATTTAAATCTAGTAGTCCCCGTAAATTCCTATGCTTGGCCACAAATTCGATAATGATGAATATTAAGAAATATTCCCATTAATTGGCATTTTCCTTACCGCAATGCAAGGTCAAATAACTGGCAAATTTTTTATGAGGATAGAGTATGAGTATGTGTATTTGGCAGAGGGAATGTCATCTTTAGTAGCAGAATAAGACTCTAGGGCTGGAAAGACAGTCCAAACGGCTCCAAAGTGTCCAAAACATTACTGGTCCAAACTCAGCCGCCGGAGATATCGAATCCCTATTAATGATCGAGTGTGTACAAACCAGTCTTATTGAATTCGATTCGTATTTAAATATTTAAGTCATTAACTGAATACCTCACACAGTATAAACAAAAAGTATATCCAAATTGATTCATCAGTGAGTGTTTGATAAATGCTACAATTGCCTGTAACCCACTAACCCACATCCTCGATGTCTGCAATATCGTCTTAATTTAAGTACCGGTTGAAACTAATTTTAATGGCTTCTTAAAATGACACTATTTGCCATGCGAATTTTGTGCTCATCCTTTTTCTTTCATAAGGCTACTAGCTATCTGTCTACCTAAATTCAAGTTGACCTTACCAGTCTGAAGCCCAGTAATCACTATTGGAAATAAATCACCAGATCATAATTATTTTAATTTTTGAGGAAAAAAACACAATGTAATCCGAGGCTACAGTCTCCAGAATTAGACTTGAGTTCGATATTAAACAATGTGAGCCCAAAAAGTACGGAGAAAAAGGTAAGACCATGTTATCACGAATTAAATGAATGAGCAAGGAGGTTCATTGTTCCATAAAACGGCCAGAAGTAGTAAAGTTATCACGCTGCCATACTGGCGCCAGGCTGATTTGCATTTATTAAAGCTTATTGGGCTTAGGGCTGAGCAGAGTAAATTAAACGAAAACATTAGAACGGGTTTAACAGTCATCGCCTTAAATGAAAGCGACATGAATATGCGTGAACGTTAATATTCCGCGTTGTCTCATTTTATCGGAGTGGTTTCGGGGAGGGTTCAACATTCTTCTAACTCTTTTTGTTAGAGATCGACTTCGCGTCGATTTATGAGTATTCAATAATTATAAAATTGCACACAAGAGTAGCCGAGTTTTAAAGGTTCCATACAAGGTTCAGGTTTCGCATAGTTTTGCAACTATTAAATTTTAAAGAAAACTTGCAGATTTTAAGAAAGTTGGAAATTGAACAATCGAGAATTATAATTCCCATATTTGTTTAACATCTCTGAAAATATCCGCACTTTGCTGCCGTTCATTGTAAGCCATGACACATTTTTCGTATACATAGAATTGGTTCCGTTTCAATTTTTCATAAGGAAAGTGTCCCAGTAGTAGAATAAAATTCCGTCAGAGAAAACAATACTCAAACACTAACATTTATTTGTGAGACTGAGTGATAGAATCCTCAAAGTCAAAATACCGAATTACCGTCGGGCTGTGTGGCAAAGTGCGGTAAAAGGGCAAACAAATTGATAATTCCGCATTCCGACAGAATTTTGGAAACGTCCAGGACATTTTTGTAAATTTGACCTTCTCTTAGTCGTTAATCCACCCCTCCCCCCACAATACGGCGTCTAATTTGGCACTTTAGTCCGGGTTTGAGAATGAATGCAGAAAATTCTCATTTCAACACGTAAGTGCATTTGTATAACATTGCGTTGCATGACACTGGATCAATAAAATGTACACTTCTTGTATTCCGTAGCGTTGTGGGAGTTACCTCGTATTATTATTTCAAGGAGAGGCAAAGGCAGGCAAAGGCAACACCAAGGAGGATATTCGTTTTCATTAAAAAAAATTGCGATGGGAATATCTGCAATATGACTTATCATTTCTGCAATGTCATTAAATTATGTAGGGATTGTGGTTGCCATACTTGGGAAATGAACAACCTTGCCATAACGATTTTATTTCCATGTTAAGCGGATTACGGAACTGATATTCATTCAATTCATGCTCATGGGAAATCCCTGATCGAATTATTATGTATGAATATTGTGGTGTGGTGAGGTTGAGGTATAAGTATGAATTCATCAAAATAATCATAAAATACGCGAATCAAATGCAAAATTGAGTTGGAATTGGAAATACCACTTATGTCGTTCCTAGAACAAGCAGTCGTATAATCCTACTTTAGCTTTGACTGTAGTATTCCAAAATTTAAGTGGGCTTTGGACAAAAGTTGAACTAAGATTGGTAAAGAAACTATTTTTGGTAAAAATCAGGTTAACCCAGAAACCAAACTCGTGGAGACCAGTCCAAGTCTTCTGAGCACAAGTATGGCCGATTTATCGACAACAATTATTTTGGATTGGATTGGATTGGATGTAATTTTATTTAAGTCATCGATTCCATAGCCTACACAACATAAACATCAAAAATGAAAAGTAAACGAAACGGATTACTACTAGAAATTTTACGACAGCTAGTAAAGTTGAATTTAAAAAAAATACGTCTTTCTGTCAATAAAGCCAATAAAGCCTAAATTTTAGTGAGAATGGCACTAAAAATGACTGCTTAACCTGATTTCAGTTTTACTTTTGAAATTGGCTAATTTTAAGTGATTGCGATTCGCTGTGAAAATTTTCCTTCTGTTGTCCACAACGATACATTTCAATCCGGAGACTTTAATACTTGCCAGAACCTGTCATTCACCTCACCCTAATAGTTCATCGCCTGGACCTGTATTTGCACAATGGCGTATATTTTAATTTTATTACTAACATTTACGACTTCGTGCAATTTTTTTTTTGCAAATACAACACATTTGGAGGCAATGACGACATAATGCATGACAATGATTTGCATGTTTCAGTTTCCTGAAGTTCAATGTTTATAAAACAGAGATCTAAGTTGTTCATCCTATGCTAGTTGCTTCTGTAAATAAACATTTAGTGTCGATGAGTTCATGTATGTATGTATTAGGGAAATTATTAGTACATCTGCTCGCTCTTTGTATCTGGTTCTCAGACTTTGATTTCCAGGCAAATTGGATGACTCAACTCTTGAAATTTAGTTTCCGATAATTTCTATTTATTTTTTCAGATACGTTCACACACAGGAATTCCAGATTCGAAAGGTTAAAATACAACATCTATTATTTGCACTGTTCATCAAGTTCAGGCTCTTATATCCTTCCCACACAGTATGCAAATTGGAAACCCTCGTGGAGAAATTTTGCAAATATATGCATGGAATTTGAATAAGTAATTTTATCCGGAATCATTATACAGAAAAGCATGGCTTTATTTTTTTGGATTGTGTTAAATGTGATATAGGTGGATAATTTTCCAAATTAGCTGTCCATCTGCAATCTGCTCAGATAACAGATGCCAATTTTCAAACTCTTAATTTCAGAAGATGCACACAATCCTGTCCAGGAATCTGTGGACTGGATAGAAACCAGAACCTGATTGGAATGGTTGTATGAAATACGATATTACTGGAACGACGTAGAATTTCTAGAGCGAACCCGCCCTATATTGTTGTTGTAAAGGTATTTTCAAACTTCAATTTCCAGAAAATACAAATAATGAAAAAAATTAAATACGCTTACCAAATGCGAAAAAGTGTTCACCGCGTATCTGATTTTACTTGTTCACTTTTAATTAAGGACGAAGAGAAAACACACAACTAATCCAAGATAAACCGTGGCAATCTTATTTTGTGCACATTTGGATTTTTATATGTACTGTAAAAGTTCTTCAGGAGTTCAGTTTTGAACTTTATGGGATTATCGCCTGTAGACAAAACCTAATTTGAGACTAGACAGAGAATTTAAGACAATGTTGTGTTCGTGTGAATGAACCGCGTGGAACTAACCGAAAACCCCGAAATGTAGAAATATCCACACATCCCGGGTATTTCACTCGGACTCGAACTCAGTTTTAGACTACTATACTACAGTGAAGTAGGTCTCAAAAGATAGACCATGAGTTTACCTGAAGGACTGAGTGTACGACCAGATCAGATCAGATCCAGATGTTCATTTCTTCCCTTCAACACAATGAAAAAAATGTTTAATGAAAGAATCCGGACTCCCGACACCTGGTCTTCTTTTAAATTACACCGTATAGAAAGTGGTTGGGCAATATATTGTATGTGTGGTTAAATTGTATCCTTCATTCACAAAATTGTTTCTTTCACGGTTTCTCAACTATTTCCGAAAAGTCTACTCTTTTAATTTAAAAAGAAAACATTGTACACTTTTAAATTTTGGCAAGAATTTCCTTGGGCCCGAAAACTACTCGAAAATTCTATTGGTCTCCAATGCAGACCATGACTGGCTAAACTTAAGCTAATTAATCGCCATAAGCTGTTTTAGAAACTTACACATTTATTCTAAACTCTGCCTTCGACAGTTTTTGCCTAAGGCTTCAATTCAGTTATGATTCCAGAATTTTCTTTTGCCGGATTATACGGTTTTTGCTAAACTAAAGATTTTGCAAAATTTGGTGTTATATAGCTCCATCAAAACTGCAGGCATTAGACTTCTACGTATACATTATGACTCGTAAAACTTTGTTGGCGAATTCTGAGGGCCTTTCGGGTTTCATATACATATGATTTCTGGAAGAGAGACTCGACAAATACTTTCTACAAAACTTTTTTGTGTGCTAAAATCCTATATTCAGTTTATGGAAGATCGTACATGCAATTTCTTATTAATCGAGTAATTACCTGAAGTGCGCCGCTTTCCGGTACTCTTGATCAACTATTTAACAGGTTAAAATTTAGAGACGATTCTCGTAGTTCCAACGACGCAAAAGGCGATTTAACTGCAATTATATTCTTGTTGATATTTTTTAGGTTTACTAACGTCACTTCAGGACATGCCACGAAAGGGTAGTGTCAGCACAAAAGAATAAAAATCTGAAACGACTTGACTTATTATTCAATTCCATTGTGTGCTTCTGTCTGTGTCGTCTTCGTCATCGTCGTGTCATGTTTACAGTAGACTAAGAAATTGCATTGAATATTTAACAAGGCGGCAGGAGGGCAAAACCACATTGTTCATATTTTTCTTCCATTGACTAATGGTCTTCGTTAAATAAATTCCCCGGCTGATTAAACTCCTTCTGCCGCCCAACGAATAATTGATCAAGTCTCATTCAGGGGGGTGTTAATTTACTCCGTCAGAATATTTCTAAGCCTTAATTGCTTTTGAAATCAATATCGTGTAATATAACGCAAGATCAGTTATCCAAGAATTTCTCGTTAGGGAATAATTGGTACACCTTTCCATAAGACGAGTTCACTGATCTGTGGACAACCATATACCAGTCAAGGTCAACCTTGGCGGCCCCAGCCGTATTTGTCCGAGGGATACAACCCTTTACATATCCGGGTGGTGTGCGTACCGTAATTTACTCCCAAAAAAATCACAGCATCGCAATCAGAACCGAACCGCTTTCAAAATTTCAGAAATTTACGATAACATGCAGGACTTAAGGACGAGTGAAACTTATTATGTAAAATGATAAATAATTGAATGAGTTTTAAGGAAGGACTATGAAAAAGCTCGACAAATTAAGGATTTTAGCGCGAATCACATGCAGAAATGAACTGAGTATCGTTGTAAGGAGAGATTCTATTAGTAACGATTTAGCTTAATTCGAACCCTCTACTGAACGTATTCTGATAATATCCCCGTTCGTATGAGTGGGTACGGGGTACTACATTCCATATTATGTCATCAGAAAACATTCCTTCGTCACACTTTTTTCTTACACTTTTTTGTGAGAAAATATTATACGTTGTGCATGAACAATTTAAGTGTATTAAGAGGTTTGAAAGAGCAGAGCGGTCAAACTATGAAATACACACTACTATTAATGAATATGTACGAATATGTAGTTAAACTGCAGAGAAAAAAGAGAAAAATCATAAAGATGAATGAGACGGGATGTAAGTAAATAAAATGTAATTGAAACTGTCTGCCTGTGTCTTGCATTGTTAATTTTTATTGGAAAGAGTAATTAAACTAATAACAAGTCTCTTCTGACGAGATTCAACAAATTGGATACAATGCAACAATGAGAAACCCATTGTTAAATATACTCTGCAATGGGCTAAATGAGCCGGGTTCCATAAACAAAAGCACAGTTATACGTAACCATTCAACATTAAAATTCAATCACAATTAATTTTTTAGCATTTCCGTTCACGTATTTCACTGGGTCACACAGTCGCAAATTTACGTTTAGGGGATAAAATGAGAACAAAATGAACAATAAGTAATAAATAAATATTCACATTAATTTTTATTGACTATACGGCACACTTCGTCAAATATCAGTGCACATTTCGTAATCATTGCCCACCGATTGGCTACGGCTTCCAGAATATGATAGATAAAACTGGGACACTTGTTGCTCTCCGACCAAAGATTCCTGATATATGTATATGTCATACTCAACTTAAGTTGAATATTAATTCTGACAACAGGAAACCGGAGGGCAATCCTGGGACGTCTGTAAGCTCCATAGCGTTTAGCCGGACCTGGTGCAAATTTTTAGTCCCGAAAAGTAATTAAAATAACACGACACTAGATTTGGACCTTGCCAGGCCGAAGCATCAAACTCCAAATACATTCGGACAACAGGAAACACGAAATACAAAAGACCAACACATTAAATAAATAGAGGCGATATTATTTGTTTTCTTCAAAAATATACAAGAAGCCAATTTTGTAATCGTTGTGGGCGTTCAGTCTATTCTAGGGTGTGCTTGTTTACAAATTCTCAATAAATATTGATTAGCATATATGGCGTATTGTCAAAAATAAATTCTTTTATAAATAATTCCAGTGATACTCCATTTATCTTTAGCCGGTTGGTAAGACCAAAAGAATATACAGAATTCAAATAGAAAAGGTAAAGAGGCGAATTGTATTGCATTAATAAGCCAATTTAATCCTACGCACAGGGCAGGTCATAACTTTTACAAAATACCGTCCAGTGTGAGAAAATTGAAGGAATTTGCATTTCACAGAAAATTTTAGATATGACAAATTCCACTAGCTATTACGCTTCTAAAAGCGAGTTGAAGAAGCACCTTAGTTCAAATGATTCAAAATTGATAGTAGTCTTGTCAGCTCAAATGCAAGGAACGGATTTTTCACGCACAGTAGCTTTTTATTTCCACCACAAAATTCTCTACGAAATGTATATCTTCAGTTTTCTCCACTCTCCCACATTTAAGTACAAATTAGCTTTTCATGGGTTGTGACCAGCCCTGTAAACTCTTTTTCTATGTAATTCACGAATTTTTTTGTCCACTCTCTCCTTGGAAACACACGATTCGATGATCATCGATTATAGTATCTTGGTCGAAATTGCTACGTCCGAATAGTTAGTGTTCTATTCTATTTCTGAAGTTTCCAAGAAACAATTTCTTGGTTGAGAATGTCAACGACTATATTACCAAGGACATGATCTCTATCACAAGAACATGTGGAAACCCAGATTTCACAAAATACAAACCTAATCGACTCGAGCCTGAAATCCCCGAAGGTAAAAATATTTGAAACGTACCATCGCACCATTCCAGATCGCCGTGGAGACATAATGTACTTCATGCAACTTCCACGGAAATGCTAAAGCAATGATCAAGAAATCAGAAAAGAATTTTAATCCTGAACGTGTTAGCGCGATCTTAGTTCTGCAAAAAAATAGTTCCCTAATAATTTCTATCGCTCGGGCTATTCTTAGTAACACCTGTTATTAGGGTTTGCGTCAATCCGTTTGCTTGACCTTCAATTAGCCTTGTTCTCAAAATATTCCAGGGAGAAATATAAATAGGCAATGAATGTGGCAGAGGTCAGCAATTAAACTATTTACGAAGTATCAGTGCAGGTAGTGTATGATTCAATACAGAGCAGTTCCGTATAGTAAATTGTACTTAAATCCTGACCGGTTTCTGTTATATAATTGGATCACCGAACGTGACAATTAATCACCGTTTTAATTTCACATTAGAACTAATTAAATCAACCAAAAGGTTAATGGGCTTGGATTAATTAATTCAACCACACCACCCCGCCACAACAATGGTGAGTTTAATTTGGATGACAATGCGGTCTTATATAATATCTGTTTCGCTGGGACTGTAGAAAGATATGTGTCGACAAGGAAAGGTCAAACTATGATTAAGACCTTCGTTTCCTTGTATAAAAACTTACACACGGTTGGTGATCTAATTATATATCCTCAACAATTGCGAACAACTAATCGAATACAACAAAATTGTCTCTCGATTTCCAAGCTTGACGACACCAAAAATCCTTTTTTCAACCACAATGGGTTTTCTTATCTCCAAGGTATAAAATCATTTTGTTGCTAGTAAAGCCTCGTTATAGTGTACAACTGATAAATCTGACAAATCTACTTTCCTGTAACGCGCGAACAATATCTAAGAGCTCAACGGATAAAATACTTGTAATTTGGCCACTTGATTGAACGCTAAAACGAGGTCTAATTTAGATATAATATTTTTGATTCTACTCCCTTTGAATTTAAATAGTAAATTATTCATCTTTTGTTCAAATCAGAATCTTTTGGAACGACTCGTCGCCGCCATTTTCATTGTTTTTATTTTCCAATTGCCCACCAATGTGGAGTCTGCAAGTATGCATTCATTAGAAGAGGACGTCATGCTTCCAAGAGAAGAAGTGAACCCTTCGAACGGCAACGAATGGACGCTTAAAGAATTGGTTTACGGAATCAAAAGTTTTTGGAAAACAGATGACACTAAAGCCGCTGAGGGAAATGATTCCGAGTTATCTTGTCACATAACAGGGACAGGCGATGATGTCAAGAGGTCAGCGGGATGTGACATAGGACGTAGTGACATTTTCTTGGAGAAATCTAACGGAAACGATAACATAAAGCCAATCAAGGATGTCCCGTTTCATCTTCGACTTAAGCCGAAGCACCGTGATATTCCCACCTACATTGAAGATGAATTCTGAGGAGAAAAAACCGAAGAAAATAGGAACGGATTTTAATTTATTATTTTTTAATTATTATTCAGTATCGAGTAATTAAGGAGAGGTATACTATTTTTGCAGCACATTTATGAATTCAAGTTTGTATAAAATCAGTTATTTTTTTAAATAAAAGATTCATGATCTATGTATAATGCTGTTGATTTTTTACTGGGATCACACCAGTCAATAAGGCAAAATTCAATTCTGAGCTGGTACGTCTGTACGCCTGGCCTGCTAGCAGCAGCAGGTAGAACGTTAAATGAACAATCGAGATTATTTATTTCATCATTTTTATTCGTACACAATTAGCACTGAGCTGTAATTATAATCGACCTCACAGCATATTCACCTAGGGAAAAAAAACTTAGGAAAGTCTATCATGGTGTCTGCCGGTAATTAACGTAGGGTGCATAAATTTAAAAAATCGTAGTTGACTTAACTGATCTAAACTTTCTCTTAAATATTTTATTGCTGTCGTAATTTTCAAAATATTGGAAATCGTGTTTTAGCATTTCATCTTTAGAAGTTACAAAATTATCAAATATTAGGAAGAATTATCAGTGGACACAACACTTCAAATTCCTAAAGCAGAGGCCGTTTTCTTTTATTACGCTTAGTAGTGCTGGGATTGGTCTTCTTTCGTGGACTTTGCGTAGTTCTGACCATGTTGGATTTCGAATTTACTACAAAGTCATGTAGCGATGAAACTTGAAGTTGGGCTTGAAATTCGGTTAACGTCATTTGATTCTGCGATTTAAATACGACGACTTTACTGGCGTCGACCATATTGAATCCATTGTCGCTAAAATGTCCGAGAATATCATTGCTCTTCAAACTAAGGAACACAAATGGCGCGACGGCTTTAGATTTCAATGTCACAATGAAAGTTTGGTCATCCGCACTCTTCTTACTCAAAATCTTCAACTTCGGGTCATGGATTGAAGATGCCTCTGTCGGGTACTTCAAATACAAGAAATTGTCTGGAACGCCTGCCATTGAGAAATGGAGAAGGCAAATATCGATTGAATTTTTACATTGCTCTAGAATAGTGTGATTTTTCTTTATCAGATGTGCTTCTTTGGCGGAAAGTGGCTCCTAGATGGGCAAAATTAAAAAAAATATTGAGAGATTACGTTCAAAAATCATCAGGGCTCATAGGCAATGGCCAACATTATAATCTTTCGGAATAAATAATGTGGGACATACTGCAAAAATGGGAACTTTGTAGTCCATCAGTGGTATCAGGCTATCCAATCGGAAAAGTCGAACGTGAAGAGTTCCGTTGAATGCAGACATTGAATCCGATACGATGTGCACGGAAATATTCTCGTGTTTGTCGAATGGTGAAATAATTACCGGAGCGAAAAAGTTCATAGCATAGTAATGTAACATTTTCCATCTTCCGTTGCTTTCTGAAATGAAATAAAGGTAAGATTTTTTTTAATATTGTTCAATTTTATGTAATCATAGTGCTTTTCGGAAATGGTTGACGATGCTTGACGTCATGTGTTCAACGATCCCATCCCACACAAGGTTCAGTGATGAGGCACCACCAAGGACGGACAACACGTATAACACAAACCTCTACTCAGAATTTGTAAGAAATATCTTTTGACGATTGTCTTACCGATACTGGCCCAAGATGCACCTTGCCAGATGTCATTCAGTTGCCAGTAGAGGGCTCCCATGTTATGTCCTTCTCCACTTGCCGAGAGTTGACCTTTCAAACGGCGGTAGAATTCAGTCTCAGTCTTTATTGACATAGCTTGAGTGATTTGTGTCATATAAAGCATCGCCGTAAATGCGCCCGCCGAGTTAGGATCAATTGGCTTCGGCAAATGCAACTCAATTTGAGATAATATTTCTGATTGGCCACCAGGATGATGTTGTCGGTGGTTCATCATGGCAGAGGTCCATGTCCAGTCTTGCTCCTTCGATGTTCCCTGGCATTAGAAATTAGTCAGGATATTATAATATTCTGTAAGGCTACCCTCGTTGAGGATGGTGGTTTGCGCAAATATTGTTTCATTCAATGCTTTGCAGTGAAGGTTGGCTTCAAATTTTCCAAAAAGAAATCGACTAAATTACCGTGAGAAGTGTTTCTGGAGATGGCCAAGCCTGGAAACCATATTCTGAGGAAAATCTCGCCGCGGGGTAAATTTGCCAATCCCAGCCATCTGAGTAATAGTTGTAGAAATGCACTGTGAAGAACAGGATGTTTTAATTACCAACACAAATATATTTGCATATCTTAGGTCATACCATCGCCGTACAAATTGGAATATGGGTTGTTAGCAACCCAGCCTTCTTTCTCAGTCTCTTTCCCATTGGTTGGACTGGATGATAAACAACTTCTTGAAGGATCCAACTCCTTCACATAATTCAGAATCGTATCGACGTATAGTTTGATGTAGTCCTTCTTGTACAATTCGAAGTTGGACGATGTACCATACCAGCCTCCGCGAAGTGCGATTTCATTTTCATTGTTCGCCGCCCAAATGGCGATGCTGGGATGATGTTGAATTCGCTTGACTTGTGTGTCCACCTCTTGGTGTACACTTGCCAAATATTTGGGACCGGTTGGATACATAGAACAGGCGAACATAAAATCCTGCCAAATCATGATACCAGTCTCGTCCGCGTACTGAAATTGATAAATTAATTAACAGAATGATTTAGAACAAGTGTTGAATAAGAGGTAAGGTCGTGTGAGTCGAAAAAAAGTAAAGTCTTGGCTGTACTTTTCTAATTCGAGTGTTCAGTTGATATCAGAATAAAATATGTTGATAAATATTTGTTATACTTGGTAAAATTCTTCCGATTCGTAAATTCCACCTCCCCAAACTCGAATCATGTTGAAGTTTGCTTCCTTCGAAGATTCTAAAAGCCAGCGTGTCATTTCAAGCGTTGCTCTCTCAGGCAAAACATGGATCGGAATGGAATTCGAACCCTTGGCGTAAACCGGAATTCCATTTACTTTGAAATAGAAGGACAGACCTGAAAATGCAGATGACGTTACGTTTACAAAAATGATAAAAGAAATAAAGTCGACGAATTATCCAATTTGTCAGTAACCTTTCTCCGGATCAGTTGAGTTAATCGGTTCCTGGACCAGCTGAATAGTTCTAAAACCAACCTGAAGAACTCGGACACTCACTTCCTCTGAAGTTGAGTAAGTTATCTCGGCATCATATAATTGTTGTTCTCCATACCCGTTCGGCCACCAAAGTTTGACGTCCTCACTCTGTGGAAAATATCATCATGTAAAACCCGGTATGCGGTCGAATCAGACAATAAATAACACATTATTGGTATTTGGTAATCATCATGATGTTACTTGAAAATTTGACAAAACGTTTTTAGAACTCGAACTGGCGATTTTTGCTTACAGGCACATGAAAAACAAGGTCATGAGGAAGGGTCCAATCATCTTCCTTTCCGAGATGAATTTTGATTTTGTGGACAACTATCGGCTCTTCCTGCACGTTTACAGGGTTCCCCTTTGACCTCGTTCTTAGAGCGACAGAGACATTAATGTTGATCCCGTCAGAGGGTG
The DNA here is from genome assembly GCA_034694305.1 of Protaphorura glebata. Lineage (NCBI taxonomy): Eukaryota > Metazoa > Arthropoda > Collembola > Poduromorpha > Onychiuridae > Protaphorura > Protaphorura glebata. The sequence goes on along the minus strand of JAQFYE010000191.1, from coordinate 33,440 downwards.
CCGTCTTGTTTGTGAAGACAGAGTCGTACCAAACCTGCGCAGTAAATTCCCATTCTGCAGCTGCCGTTTCGTCGGGAGCAGGACGGCTGGGTTCCATGAAAATCATCACGTCACGAATGACCCCCACGTCATATCCCTCAATAAATATGTTTTTCCTGAAAATTATAGACATCCTCGATTAGCGTCATCTCTCTCATTTTGAGAAGGACTATAGTTGCTCATTTCAGTCACCGTCGAATCTGCCTTCTTTGAGCAGCGTGATTCACAGTGAATTCATGAAGAAAATACTTTTTATGACTGATGGAACTTTTATGCCTGGCGACCAGAGTTGCAAAACTATTTTTAATGATCTCTAACTGAAAATTACCAGATTCCAGAAGACGGGTAAGATGGACCCCAATCCCAAGAAAATGAAGCTTGCATTTTTCGAATATGATTTGCGTGACACTCTCCGTGATACTCGTCTGGTACGCACGCTGGGTAAACCGGATAAGCCTTACTTTGGACGTTCCATTCGTTTTCAGAGTACAGAACTGGAGATTCAAACTGGACACGAATAGTGTTTTTGCCAGCCTTAATGTAAATCACAAAATTCATACCTTTGCAATCACAATTTTAACATACTTCGTATTTATATTTCCGGAGAATTCGGAATATTATGCAAAATTTAACTCATTATGTTTAACGATTGTGTACCTTCAGGGTCTGTTTCACGTCGTACATATAACGCACAAACATATTATCACCGGATCCGACAAGAACATCGTTAATGTACACTTTGGACACAGTGTCCAGCCCTTCACATATTAATAGCAGTTTCTTTTTTAACAAAAGATCACCAAACACTGAAATAAATAAGCAACACTAGAAATAATTCCTAAGAAGTCGACAGTTTCCTAAATATGTGCATTCCAAAAAACGGACATAATTTTACACTAATTGGTGGAAAGCCTTACCTGTAAATTCCCTGGAGAAATTCCAGTGAGTTCTCCCCACCCATCTAGTTTCCACATCATTGTACCGATAATAAATCGGGGTCTCAAATATACCTCCGGCATTCTCTAAATCCGAGTATATTCCACCCGGGACTGTGGCTGGAACTTCAATAACTAGAAAAAAACAATAGAAAACCGCATAATCAGTAATTGCAGCGATTCAAGTAGTCCTTCACCAGAACTTAAAATAAATAAATAATATTCTAAAACGTACGTTTGCTTCCGTTTAGACCACTTGCTGTCCAAACTTTCTTAGAAGCCTGGGCGTTTAGGTCATAGTGTATGATTGATTCGTTTGGGTTTCGGACCCAAGAAACGTGCTGAGGTTGAGTAGCAGTTGGCTTTGGCAGACTAAAATACAAAATCGTCGTTATCAAAAATGTATAGTGAATTGAAGGACCTGCCATTGTTAATCTGTAGGCTTGAGAAAACCTGAAAATATTTATTACACTGTAGACTGAACAATTTCTACTTATGTATTTTTATTGATGGTTCTCTTAATCTGTTTGACCTATCAACCTTTTTGACATTGACAAGGAGAAAACTTCTCGTGTTAAACTCAGAATAAGGCTCAAACTCATTAATAATTCTCCTGGTCACGCAAGAGACGAAGGCTGTGGTGTACCAGTAGTGGTGCAAGAGCAAGGCGATCAACGGAATGTTTCAATAATTACAAACCAAATGTTCATCTGACTGCCCAAGAGCCATTTGTTAATTTTTGACCAGAACACTTTTTTTTTACATGTAAAGTAGTTTCCTCGTTAGATGAGCTTGATATATTTGCTCAGCTAACCATGCAATGAAGTCGTATGCATTATTTAAAGGACTGTGTGATGTGCCTAGTCCCCGGATTGACATGACATTGTATTATTTTTACATTCAGGGTTATTAAAATATTATAGTTTTAGGCTGGGCTCTCTTGTTAATACTTCTGTGTAAAACGCGGACCCAGGAGTTAATTCTGAATCTTAGCGATTTCGTATAACAAAACATGTCCGCAATTTTATTAGAAATTTGCACACTCAACTCAACAATAAAGATGTCAATCCGGAAAAGATGAGAAAGGGGAAAATCATTAGGGCTGCTAATTAATCTAATCCAAAAAAGAGCCCACTTTTGGTCGATCAGGATTAAGGTATTTGCATTTCAACTGATCTTGCATGTCACTGATACGAAAGTATCGTCAGTACATAAAATTATTACATAATGCTGCGTTACTTTTTAGGATTCAGTATAATAAAATTGGGAGTGTACTATGTCAAGAATAGCTGAAACATTTCTAGCAGTGAATCCAAATTTATCTTCGTATATCTGCTCAGGATTGGTGGATTGGTGTTTTATACTCGTCATTTTGTTCGGGGTTGGTTTTTGTACGGATCTGGAATTCATGGTATATACAAATTAATTTCCTTGCCATTGCTAAAGGAATCACAGCAAGGTCTATTAATTTTTATTTGGTTAGTTAGAGTAGAATGTATATGTTCCAGCAGCCCATGTGGATATTCGGTCCGAGTGCACCCGGACTGGCCTGGTTGCACACGGAAAAGTCTGATTGCAAAATTAAATTCGTTCGCCCTAGCCCTGAAACTTGCAAGATCTTAAACATAAGTCGATGTCATTTTTCAGATGCTGAATCACTGTCCTTATTCCTTACTCTCTTATAGTTTTACTAATTATTGGTCGAACCCATTTCCGCCAGGAGCATTGAATACTGTTGGTATTGTTACAGGTGGTTTTGAGAGCTCGAATTTGGAGTCCAGGAAAACAATGAAAGCAATGACCGCGATAGTTATGACAGCTCTCCTCGGGTGGACTCTGCACGATCTGGCAATTTTGGTAACCGGCATGGTGATCAGTTGTCAGTGGTGCCTTCAATATCGCTGTCTCGTAAATGAAATATTGAATTGAATCACATATGGACGGCACACCAAATGCAAATTAAAAAATAAGATTTCTCGGATGTACACTTTATGTGCTGTAGTAATTTTCAGCAGGACTAAGACTAGACGAATAAGTCTAAAATTCGACTCTTTAATAATTAATTCGATATTTCATCAGTCAAATTTAAGCGTGCTTCTGAACCGCCTGTTCTTAACTTACTGGTTGACAAATATTATACAACAGTAGGTAAAAGAACCCTGAGACAGAACTTAAATGTAAATTTGGCAGCAGAAGTCGACAATAAATGACAATCAATCCGGTGCTTCAGTTTTGAAAATATATATCACACAGGAATCATTAACTAAGAACAGAATTTAATCTGAATTCTACTGTCTACGTCTACTGCAAGTAAATATTAAAAAATGAACATGATAATATGTAATAACTTTCCACTGCTGGTTATGGTGACGGTGACAAAACCGTCGTGCCTTGTACCAATAAGTATAATACCGAATTCCTTGACCGACCAAATACCGCACTTCTACTACACTACATTGGTGTCACTACTGTACGAGGGAATACGGGAATTCTCCGAACATTTTTGTTTACAAACAAATACTTTTTTTTTCTTGGGTCAGGAAGTATTTTAATCTCATTTTGACGTTCAACTGCTGATGTTTCACTGAATTTAACTACGCTACGGTATCAATTAGTCCCTAAAATAGTTTGAATGATATGAAAGTGAAAATTGCTAAGAAATGACACTTTAAAAATTGGCAATTTATTTCCGGTTTCATAAGCATTTTACAGTAATTTGTAAAACTCAATATAAATATATTACCCCTGTCTTTTACCTCCGTTGCAACATTGCAACGTACGTGGTGGTTCGTAACTATTTACACGACCACTCTTCAATGCAGTCCAAATTGGATTATCATTAAAGAAAACTGATTTATTCAGATTTATTTATTAATATTAGCATAATATTAGCATATTCTTACCAGCATTTAATGTCGAATTTCAAAGAGCTATTGATCTTGTGTGTCGGGCGTTATGGTGAACATAAACTTTGCAATAAAATGAAAATCCAGAGATCGAGAACTTGAATTTTTTTAGTTTAAATTTCAAGCTCGGCTCCTTAATTGGTTGGGTTGTCGATAACTCAATTATAATAGCTAAATGCTGGATATAATTCCAATTAGAATGTATACCTCACTTTTCTCGACTGCAAAGAGATGGTAAAATATTATGAACCGCGATGTATCAAAATTCACCGAATCTGTTAACATAGACATGCATTCTCTATGATTTTCTTACTGAGATTCTGTTGAGATTATCATACGCACATACAGTATTAAATCCAAGCATACCGCATATACCAACCGAGGAACACCTGATATTAGGAATTTCCTCTGACCCTTCGTATTTGCAAAAACTGTATTGTTGGCTTAAACAGATGAATTCACTTTCATACTTTTCCCAGAATTGTCAAATCTTCCGGCCAATTCTTTGAGTAATTCTCCAAAGGTGACTGGGTTCATGTTTTGTCCCAATTTGTCCAAGAGGAACCAGTCACCATAACCACAATGGACTGGTTCCTTTGTAATTCCTCGAGCCTTTCGTCTCAACAAATATTCTCTCAATGGTGGAATGCAAAGCGTTATCAAAGTGTAGACCAATGTTACGGCTGTAATCGCGGCAATGACAACATACCAGAACCTGTAAGCATTTTGATTGAGCAGTTAATACACAATTAATTTGCATAGTCGTGCACATTTAGTCATACGGATTTAAAATTACCACAGGAAAATGTAGATCTTTTCATTCAGTACATTGATCGGGAGCACACAAAGTAAATCGTACTCGACTGTGTTAAATGCGACGCCACCCATGGCTATCCTGCAAGCTGTCACTGTAGGAAAAACTCTGGCCAAAGCATCATACCGCAAGTACGGCTTTGTATGGGTCAGATTGAATATTTCCAGCCCATACTGTGAAAACTCATGGTTTATAAAAGCATCCGTGATGTAGATTTGGCCGATAACGTTGATGAAGTTGAGGATCTCACAGAAGAAATGTTTTAGGGCATACATTGTATGGTAACCCCGATTCGGAGTGAAATAATTCAATATGGCTTCTTCGTGTTTAGTTTTCTGTTCTTCGGCAAGGACTTGTAAATTGAGATCTGCCACGAGCAATTTGATTCGTCCTCCTTCCCATCGAATCCAGAGCCAATGTGGGAAATAAAAACAACAACCTTGGAGGAACAAAATGGCCCATACCTGTATGATTTTGTTACTCAATTAACCCATTCTTCTTATACTTAAATTATTGGTATTTACCCATTGGTAATAGGTGTGAAAAACGACGTCATCTCCTACGTGAGCTGGGCGAATCCCTGGTTGAATTTGGTTTCCTTCGACTGTCCGACATTTAAAAAAGAATTTGAACATCAATAATATAATAATTGTAATACCTTCCTAAGTATGTACTAGAAGGAAGAAAGGCTCCGTCACTTTCAATCCTAGGGAAGAACCCCTGCATACGCACGGAAAAAACCTCTCAGTATAGGAATACTCGGGCTGAGATTGTACCAGGCACAGGGATTAAACACTGTCCCAGCAGGTAGCAGATGGGAAACCCGTACTACTAGGCTGCCGGGGAAAGAGTTTAACCAAGAAGATTCCACGTGTAGTTGATACTACAGCGGATACAGCAATCGACTACACTACTATACGTGAAATCTTCTTGAGTTTAACATTAGAGACATTTTTCAAAGGAGACCGAGAGATTTCGATAAAATATTCTTAGCACAATTTCTATTCCTGATATTCCGCAATTATACGAGTTATCGATTATATTTATTTTTGAAACGAACAAACGAGATTACAAGCTGAGCAGTAATGATACGACGAAGGTAAATAAAATGACTCCCCTATAGGTAAGCCAGTAGCGAAAATAATTTTCAAACTCTTCAGGTTTGCAAATAATGGAATTCCGGTGGGCAACCCCGTGGCAACCAAATATTAAGTGCAAGGATTGAATGAGAAATTTTTGACCTATGGCATGATGTTGTAACCGACTTGGTGCTTATTAGAAAGACATATTTCCCATTGTCGTAATAAGCACCAATGGATAAATAACAACTCGTCGGGACGACTACTGGCATACTTATATAGAGACACCCTACGGCTTGGGGCAATTGTGCGCATTTCAAAAACGTTTGAGCGGCTAAGTTTCCCGCCTAACTTCCAAACAAAAATCAGGCGGGAAATTTAAACACTGAATATAAACAAATTATGATAAACTCACCGCCTTCATAAACCCATCTTCCTTCCTCATCTTTTTTCCCTCTTGTAAATGTGGAATGAATCCAACAATACTCATCTGCAATTTTTTTGACATCATCACTAGACACACAATCAATGGGGTCTCCAATGTATTGTTTAGACGTGACTAACATAGCAAATGCAAATAAAATTATGACAGTCGCCTTGTAATGAAGTTGAAACACGGTATTATCAATTTGTATTTTTCTCCCACCAAAATCAACAAAATCCTTTAAAAATTTCCACAGTTCGTACATTTTGGCAACAGAATATTATGTAAAAGCTGTTTTATCAGAAACTCATGAATGTCTTGTTTTTTTTCGTTCGTTTTCGTTTTGTTTATGACCGAGTCCTTAAGAGTGTTTTAGTAAGAGTGTTACAAACATGTGTAAAGTATAGAATATATTCGTAATTCTTCAATGTTAAAATCCTGTATTAGCAGAGATTTGGTTTGAGTTGACTAGTGTTACGATTGAGACTTGTTTGTATAATGTTCAATGTTTTTATGATCATTTTGACCTACAGTAAAAAGCAGGTTGGACCCTCTAGCTTGTATCAAAAGACATGGAAAATGTAATGTTGTTCTCAAGTTCGCACAGCATGGTTTTCGTGTCAATGAAACCAAAACAACCCAACCCTAGAATTTAAACCCCACCGTATTCAGTTAGCTGACAAGGAACGCAATTTAGTTGTAATAGGACCTTACCACTCGGACAATGAGTTTGGGCTCAAACTGAGTATTTCTAAACGTAAGGCTAACTCGCACGCAGCCACAGTATTGTGTGGGATCGAATCTTTGTTCAATACATACATAGTGTGAGTCCGGACAGGATCGGAACACCTCTCGAAATAAGTGAACGGAGGCACATTCACTCTTTGATCGTCCTAAACCTTACAACTTCTATCAGGATGGTCGGATAGAGCTAAATATTGCATAATCGGATTCCTGATAAAAATTTTGCAACACAACCTATCCACAGAATTTCCAAGATTTGGACTTCACAACAAACAATTTCAATCGAGAGGTGTTTCGATCCTGTCGGCACTTTTGGATGCCACCCATATGCGCGTTTGTTTGAGAAACACATATTAATACAACTTTTTAAGACGTTCCTTGTTAGCCTAGCGTGGGTTATTTTAGAAATTCTGTATAATGTGTATTTACAATTTGACGCCACATTTTCTAATTCCCTTTTTTAAAAAAATAAAGTGTATTAACTTTAATCCTTTCAAACCAAGTTTTGAGCCCGAAACCGGCAAGGTCTTTTAAATTGGTCTGAAATAATCAGGATTTTTTAATAAAAGTGTCCTAACTAGGAATTATAAGTTCATGTCATCAGGTTAATTTTTTACTTGTCATCTGGAGGTTTCACAAAAATATATATGAGAGCAGTTCATGATGACGCTTCAAGAATTACAGCCGTATTATATCATTCTGAGCCGGCCACGATAATTTAATGGTTAACATTTCAGGTATTTTGTGTTTTACATTGGCAAAGTTTCCATTGTGAAATCAGAATTATGATCGAGTCTGGGCACTTAATAGACGTCAGTAAGCAGGTCCTAAATATGGTCTTTGACTTTGACAAGGAGTTTAGTGTCTGGTCGGTCTTAATTTTTTTCTCACCACGACGCGTGACTAACCATTCAGGGATTAAATTTCCGGTTTGAACGTGATGCTAGAACAATGTTAACACAGCTTATGCAAAAAAATCGGTTCGAAATAAATTCCAGACAGTTTTTGCTCTCACGCTCTAAAGTGAGTTCAAATCCATAGCATTAAACAGTTCTGGGTGGTTCATCATTAACAGGCTTATTTTAGAAAGAAATCCTCCCATTATTAATTAACTACGGGGATACTTCCTCAAAACATTACTCAAAAGGCTTAATTTTTCTAAGGCTATCGAATAATGTGGATTGACAATTAATTTATAGCGCGTAATCCAACTTTATTCCGCAACAATGTATCGTTTTGTCTGATCCACCTTGTACTTCGACCTACGTTTATCTGAGTAGAAGCAGATGACTTGACCGACAAAGGATTTAACTTTTGACCGAATTTCTAGTGAAATTTAGGTACAATGCTCAAGTATACATCCGGAGGAAGAGTACATCGGCAGATGAATGGAGTTCCTTGTGAACAGTAGCTAAAATGACACAAATATAGCGTGGAATCATCGAGGCGTTGCCATTTTTTTAGTGTGTAAATTAAGACCATGTAAGGATTGGGGTGAAGCGTAATATTGTTTGCATAAATTTAGGGTGCTTCATAACGTTTTGAGTCAACTGATAATTTTGTGAGATGTACATTTTGTAACAAAATATTTTCAAACCCGGCATTTAATTTAGACTGAGGAGAACTAATCATGTCTGAATATCTCTTTAGCTGTGATACTCCGGTGGTCATATGATTTGCGAAATCAACTAATCTCTGGATTCTACATAAAATTCTACGAAATACATATCTCACCTTCGTCTTAAATAGATAAACTCGGAACTTAGGACGCTTAACGGTGCCGGCATTTTAACGAAGTTCTTGCTTTTCTAAGTATAGCACCTAATCTGAAATGAATTTAACCCTAAGACGATTCATTCATGCCCTTTGATTGTTTTACATTCCAACCAGACAAGCTTTACCGTACTCCATTGGAGTTGTAATATTTATGCTCCAAAACGAAGTTCGGGGGTTCCATCACGCACTACCATTTATAACTCACCCTGTAAACAATAAAAATAAATGTTTCGCATCTAGGATTCAAACGAGTCGAGTCAAATATGGCACACAACCACACCCACCACGCATGCTAAATTTAAATTAATAGAACTAACAATACACTTGTCACTGCCACTATGTCAGACCGTTTTTTGTTCTCCTCAAATAATGTCATTTTGCATGGATTCTGGTCTGTGTCAGTGTCAGGAACTTCACCCAACATACATACAAGTGTAAAAATAAAGACAATTGAGTCGAATTATGAGCGTTGTCGATTGATCCTAACCAGCGGAGACTCCTTTCAGACGAAAGCATTTGGAGTGTTGGCGTACCGAAGCTATGTCTAGGGCGAAAATGGCATTGAATTGCATTGTTTGAACGAATAATTGAATTATCCGAATTAGCGAGCAAATTTTTAAAAGTAGGTCGTGTAAACAGATGGTGTTGAGATACTGTGCATATTATCTCTGTTTCGAACAGTTAAATTAGGGATCAAAGAAATTGACTCTTCATCGGATCCTTCTAATAGTTAAATTCCTAACACCATGAGTAAGTTGAATAGGCAGAAATTGTTTAAAAATCTCAATTAGCGTCTCGACAGCTGTTTTGATAAAAAAACATTTTGGCTTGAATAAATTACAAATTGCAAAATAGCAAAGACTCGAATTATATGAAGAGGTTGATAGATTCCTCATGTACTCGTTAACGCGACACCCCGGCTTAAAAAGTTCACGTAATAATTAGATTAAATTAAACAGGAATCTGTAAACACACCGGGTATCGGGACAAGATCGGAGTACCTCTCGAAAAAAGTGAACTGAGATACGTCCACCCTATGAACTTCCCGGATCTGCTTCTATCAGGCAGGATTGTCAGATTGAGCTAATTCTTGCGATTTCAGATTCCTCTAAAATCTAATTCTAAAGATCCACAGAATTCTAAAATTTTGAACTTCCGAAATCACAATTTAAATCGGAACATTCCTGGGGTCATACACATGTATGCATCTCTTTCCTTTCACTTTCACCCAGAGGTGTTCCGGTCCTCTTTGGACACAATGTATTACGTAATTAATTAGAATATACATAATATTAGGATGACTTTATTTGTTATCTAAACACATGATCCGTTCACAGAGTATTCGAATTTATAGTTGTTAACAAAAATGCACCGGATGATGAGATTGTCGGACCACAATTATGATGAATTGGAATTTTTTTTAGTCGATTTTACAGTTTATGTTATTTATAAGTTGCCTAGAATATAATATACACATCTCCACTTAAAGCCCTTCACTCTCACATTTCACAGAAAATGATTTTTCTATTGTAATTATTTACTTTATGGTTAACGTTTCAAAAATAAGTCTTACTGGCATACATACATATATACGCCAATGCAATGTTTATAGGCAATAATGTGTAAATTCCCTACTTGCCGGCAGACTGAACTACAGAAATACATCGATTGTTTGAATCTTCCTAATTCCTATTGGTTTCATCAGAAATCTAAATTAAACCATTCTTCTGAATGTCAAGAGCTTTACAACGGTATATGCGTGACATGTAACTGGTTTTGCTTTTCAGGTGTATATTGTATACAACCGAACCCAATGAATTACGCCGTTTGGAAATTCTTATTAGAACAGCTAATTTAATTTACCTTGTATTCCAATAAATCAGCCGAGCAAGATGATAGAATTAGCTATATCGATTTTGGCTTCATTCATATTGCTCAAACTAACAATACTCCTACATAATAATATGGCTCTTTACTACATGGAAGGTATTATTACAATGTCTAAATATTAGTAGTACTATTTTGAGATTCCTAACATTGCAATGAATTGAGTTAGTGCCAAACACGGCCATTACTATACATTCTTCATTTTAGCTTTAGTTCAATCTGTTGCAAAAATAAGATTTATAAGACTAAATAAGACACACGATGCGTCAGTGAAGGTCCAGGAGTTCTGGTGAATCATTATTTAGACCCGCAGAATTTGTGAACAGTATTGGGAGATTGGGACTTTGTATTGACAGATAATTAAGTGGATGATTTTTAGTTAACATCAGGGATAGTGGTTAGTCGTATACATCCATTTGATGCTGTTCAGACATTTTATGTATATTGGAGCGTAATCGTTTATAGATATAAAGAGAAACGGGATAATGTATTTATATTTTAATATACCCTTAGATGCAGTAATACTTACAGTACCGAACTAGATGGGCGATAAGCTCTTTCGATTCAGAAGCTGAAATTGGGGTACGGGAAATAGCTTTGCGAAATCTGCTGAAACTCTATGATTTAAATACATACTGTATCTATGAATCTACCAGGGAGCACATTAAACAACATTTTTGACACGGTCTCGTTTGTTGGTTGAAAGAATACAAATAATTATAAACATGTGTAAACTAATTCAAACAAACGTAATAATCAGCTGGAGAGTATACATCCCGGGTAACATCTATAGCGCGGTAGCGCAACCAGAACTGTATAAAATTGACACCGAAATTTCGTCATGCGATGGACGTGAAATAAAAATAAAAAGACAGGGACACCAAGGGTGGGTTCGGTTGGGTTGTAAACTCATCAATCCTACAATATTTTGTACACGCTTCTTTGACTTTAAAACGTTTGTAATCTAGGTAATTATTCAATCGAAGCTCTGGACATAAGGACTACGGCTGGGCATATCATATTTAGAATGAAACAAGTATAATACTGTTGAAGTACAATTTTTAAATGCCGACCGGTAATTATAGTTTTCAAACACTTTCATCCAAAAGTGCTTTCTCCGTCGGATCCTTGGTGGAAGGACTAGATCTTCCGTCTGCTGCAAAACTTTCAGCCAATTCCTTAACCACGGCAGTGAATGCAACTGGGTCCATATTTTGGCCTAATTTATAGACGAGGAACCAGTCCCCATAGGAGGAATTTACAGAAAGTGTTTCGATAACGTCATCGGTCACTATTCTCACTTTACGTCTCAATAAATATTTTCGATATGGTGGAATGCACCGCGTTATTAATCGGTAGACGACTCCACCGATGGAGGCCACAGCGACAAAGATGAATAGGAACCTGTCCAAACCAATAATTAGGACATATGTTAGAAACTAATAAGAAGGCAGTAATTATTTTCAGAGGGACTCAAGCCGACATTTTTAATTTCTCTCCAAAATATAAAATATTCACTGAGACACGTCGGAACTAATGAACTCATGTCGAAAATAATTTGTGAATTTATCAGTCAATGACTTTTTTTTAAAGAAACACCAAATCGGAGGAGATTTTGTGTTGGTCACAGTACAAGTCGGAATTTTCGGTACCGCGCCCTCTAGGGTGACATAAGAGTCTATGGGTGAAAAATTACCACTCATGCCGAACACAAAAGTTGTTCATACTGTAACTAGTTTGCGAATGTTCATTATCAGTTAATTTGGGTAAAGTATTTGATTTTGTGAAAATGGCCTATGGGACGACTTTTGGGAAGAAATAATTATGTCGGGTCTAGCTCTGCGCGTCTGCGCATTTAGAGATTCTCCCTGGTGAGCCAACTTCAAATTATTTGCACTTTCTTACCATAAACAAATGTAGATCTTTTCGTTGAGGATATTCAGTGGAAGGACGCACAGGATGTCATGTTGAACGACGCCAAATGCTACGCCACCTGTGGCAATCCGACATGCCGTTACTGTTGGAAACACTCTGGAAAGTGCATCATCCCTCAGGTAAGGCCTGGTTTGTGTCAGGTAAAATAGTTGAATACCATATTTTGAGAATTCATGATTCAGAAAATAATCCGTCCCATAAATTTGTAGTAAAACATTTGTGATATTCAAAACTTCACATAATAAGTGATGACAGGCATAACGCATATGAAATCCCCGATTATGCTTGAAATATTCCAAAATGGCTCTCCGATTCTTTGCTTTCTTGTCCTCCGGTAGCATTGGTAAATTCAAGTTTCCAACCAGCATCTTTGTTCGTCCACCTTCCAACTTTTCCCAGACCCAATGTGGAAAATAGAATGCACATGCTTGAAGTAGTAGGATACACCAAACCTACAAACATAATATGTTTCTCGGATAAGACAATCAGTTTAATACCTAGGTATTTTGAATACAACGAGTTATCACTCTAATAAAGAAAGAAACCAAATTAAATTACCCACTGATAGTACGTGTGATAAATAATATTATCATCAATATTCGCCGGCTGAATCCCTGGATGAATTTCGTTCTCCTTCACTGTTGAATAAGAATAATTATTCAGAATAGTCATATTTTGGTTATTTTGTAGAAGTAAGTAAGTCTGAATATCCTGAAGGATATTAATAAAAATATGACCGCAGTTTCTATTCATTAGCTGCTTCTATCAAATGCTATGACTTTCGGCTTGACTTATTTTTCACGAATAATTCCGGGATGTCTGAGCAGGTGATACGGTAAATGCAATTAATGAAAGTATTATTTTTTATTAATAAAAATATTTTTGTCTTGAGTTTCGTTCCGATTTAACCGGTGGGAAATTACATATACATGCAAGTTACAAACATCGGCTAATTTTTCATTAAAAGTAAATTCTCATATTTGCGCGGGTCATTTATTACGAGTCATTCTACCAGTAGGATTAGGGAACGACTCAGGTGGACGGACGTAAAACAGAGACTATAACCATGTCCGTCGCACGAATCGAGCCCTAAACAAATTTTTATTTTTTGACCTCCTTGACCGCCCGAACAACTTATCTGAAGGTTCTACCCAGAGAAGTTTTACCGTTTGGCTACTAGAAATACCCGGGTCAAATGCACGTTGTGCGGCTTCGTAACCTCACAACGTGCATTTGGCCGGTGGATTCTAACTTCCAAATGGCTCCACTTTTCGCAATGGAACCTTCACAAAAGTTGTTCAGGAGGTCAGTGGCTACGACATATCAAAAATTCACGCAATTCTGACGGCATGTTTTTTGTCGTAAGCACTGTGTTCTTTAATGTGAGGTGCAAAATTCTCAAGGGATAATATTGAATACCACTATTTTTTCATTTGAATACATACAAATTAATACCTGCCTAACCTGCCTCGTATCTCCATTTTCCTTTCTCATATTTCCCGCGAGTGAACGTTGAATGAATCCAGCAATACTGGTCTGTTATTTTTTTGATATCACCACTTGACAAGCAGTCAATTGGGTCACCAATATATTGTCTTGATGTCACTAGTATTGCAAACACAGCGAGTATTGTGACAGTCCATCTGTAATGAAGGCGAAACACGACATTGTCGATATAAATGGTCCTCCTATTCACTCTAACGATGTCCTTGACCGCCGAAAAAATTGGATTCGACAGCATGATCTCCATTAGACATCAATACAACTGTGTTTAAGAACTGACTCCCATATTCCAGGACAAAACATAACGACACTTTTTCTTTGTGTTCGTAAATTATTAAAACTTCGAAATATTTTAAAATCACAATTATTTTTTATTTCTGGTGTCTCCATTATTACTCCGCACCGTTCCCAGCACTGGCAAGAAAATATTAATTCCAGACTTATTTCTTGGAAATAATAATCTGTTTCTGCGAACTTCTCTAATAATAAAATCAGTGGATCGATTTACTATGACTTTACTCCCGAGTCTCCGACCAAATAGAATAATAGTCTCAGCACTGAAAATCCAGTCATCGTTTCCTTCGGAGAACTACGGAGTTCCATATAAAAAACCGGGTATCTGTGTATATCCGGGTCACACACGGGCAGGCACGTTCTGCTTCACGGCTAATTCATAGAAAAGCGAAAGTAGAGCAAATATCTGACTGACGTCTGAATTGGCACACGTTTTATTTTCTGCATGTGTTCTACAGATTACGAAAACAAAAATATAAGTTGAAAATAAGCTCGTTTATGCTTTTAATGACATTTTCAGACTTTTCTACGAGTTCCTTCTCGATTGACGTTAAAAAATAAATGGTCTGTGTTTTCTTTTTCTATGAAGACTGTCATTGTCTTGTAAATTATTTTGCCACCGTCAAGTCACAATAGCAGCAGCGGGATATTGACATCCTGCCTGGAGTCTTTAGAGTTTTAGTACTTAACAGTGTAGTTTTATTTCCCAAGTGGTAAAAATGCATGTACACGAGTCTAATCCACACAAAGCCAGGTGATAAATGCACTCCTTGAACCCACGCCACGAACTTTAAGAAGGCCATTGTATTCCAGCTCGTTATATTCCATTGCATTGACGTAACAATGAGCCATAAAATTATACCCACATTACGTAGTTCTATGTACAATTGCTTTGTGTCTGGGCGCATATAGAAATTACAATAAATTGTATTAACGCACATTGCTGAGGTAGCGTCGGTTTAAGCGTTCGCCCATATATTGTGAAAATATGAAACCGGTAAGACACAAAAAAGTTTTGTGCAGTTTATTGATAATTTGGAAATTGGTACATTTATTTACTAGGTCAGTCTGTTATGGAATACTAGTACGGGCAGCCCCTTATTACTTCGCGATAAGGAGGGTGTCATCCCTCAGACTGTATACATTAGTTGTTTCATGGAGCCATTTCCTTCTACTACTAAAAGCACTCCCTTTCTCTACAAAGATTACGTGGATATTTGACAATATTTTACGCGGGGCGAGTGCCAATCAATCGAGTAATTATCTAATATTGTACACTAGCTTTAAATTCTTCAAGTTATAATAGTAAATGAGGAAAACGTTTTTAGAATTAGTGGCTGCGCGGACGCCAAAACCATGTCTGCCCGCAAGATAAAACTCTGCGATGCAGAAAGAACAGTACTACATGTATACCATCGATCACTGATTTTTGCTTCGGTTTTTCTTCACACTTCTATATAAATTCGACATCTGCTGTTTATCAATTGCAAATTCTCGTTACGCCAAAAGGCCAGGTCAGTCTCAACGAAAATTCGTAGAACTGCAACTGTATTATGAGTAAAGGTGAAATGCGCAAATATTTATTCAAGGAACGGGCATTTATTTGTATTTCTGGAGACGTTGACTTCAGAGAAATGTTTATGTTGATTCCATGATGGTGTATTATATTTATTTTCAGCAAGCCTTTCAACCTCAGTACTGCAACTCTGAATTTGATTTATCAACGAGTTATTATTTATACAAGTTTACGTCATCTGAATTGCAAGCGCTCATTCAGTTCATGTTATTTTGCTCGACCTACTAACGATAAGTAATCTATCAACAAGGCATGGGAGTACGACGTACGATCGAAGATTAAAAATCCACGCAAGACACTTTTCTTTTCTGGTTTGGTTCGTCGTTTAATGTGACCAGATGTGAATATATCAAGGTCATCATGTTGTGTAATATATGTCAGCAGAATAATTTCTCAATTTAAAAAGTCTAAGACCCATCTTATAACAAGTCAGTTTGTTTATGGACAGGCAATAATGGCTGGACTACTACGCAGTCATATGTATACTAATTCGTAATCCTAACACGGTAGTCCCATTATTATACCAATCAAAATACGTGAATTTAAGGGTAAGAAATTGTAACTTCAATGTTGCCCTGGCCAGACCGCCCAGACCGATGAGTATTAGTTATTTTTAATGTTTCTGTATTAATTACGTTAAAAATGTTATGAAGTGAATCCGCTGCTCGAAATTATCATACATTTTAATTTTTTTTTTGGAAAAGCGTGAATTTTTTGTCTATTGGAGTACAAATGCGTTTAGACGGGCTGGAGTTGGAATTTAATGAATGAATGTAATCTGGAATAATAAAGTATAAACAAGAAATGAGTGATAAGGCACCCCAAACCAAGATCCATATTAGTAAATGAAAAATCAAGAAAAGTGTGTACTTCAGACATTCATTTAATCATCTCTAATATGAAACACTGGCATGTAATGTTTGCATTATACAATAAGGACACTAGGACGTAAAACTAAATTATTTAGTGAGAGCCAGAACTATTTCCGACTATAAAATAAAATATCTCCAGTGTTCTCAACCACTACACAATTCTTAACAATCCTCCATAATGCTCTCAATGGCGGAGTTTTATCTTCAATGTAATAATCTCCAAGCTTCGCCTTCAAGTACTTCGTGGCAATAATGGCATTATAATGTGGGATCTGTGCAAAGAGATGATGAACCACGTGACTATCATTAATATGATGAAAAGCCGTATTCAGGAACCATCCATAATCTCGATCAACAGTGGCGAGTGCTCCACGAACAAATGTCCAACTATCATCCGAATAAATCGGTAAAAATATATCCGTATGTTGCAGCAACGTCACAAACACTAAAAATGCATTAACTATGAGGTAAGGGATAATATAAAATTTAATTAAACTGGCAAATGATGTGAAATAACTAAAATACACAAGGATTCCAAGGAACACTACTAGTCCTGCGTCAGAAATCAAGACTTGGTTTCTTTGTGAACTTCTAAAAATCGGTGATGATGGGCTAAAATGGGATGTGAATCGATTGTAGTTTTGACCAGATGCATTTACTAGGAGATAAGCTGGCCAACCAATAAGGAGAATCATTAGGACTTTTATTAATGTCGGAAGAGGTGAATCTTCTAAAGCATCTTTCCATCGAGACTGCGCCTGCTCGTGCTCCTGCGTCTCTGTAATTTGGACTTGGCTCCGTCTTTTTGGGGAAAATGTTGGTTCTTTGTCGATATGTGCCCTGCCGGAGTGATGCTGTAGATGAGAAATCCGCCAAGAGTGATAAGGCACAAGGAGTATCGTGTGCAACGTGAACCCGATGGCGTGATTCACAACTAGGATTGGCGAGAAAGCTTGGTGTCCACAGTCATGTGCGATAACCCATAACCCTCCTCCGGCAATACCTTGAAGTACCCAATAAATTGGCCAAGTTGCACATCGTATCAGAGACGGTAGATCATCTATGAAAGTCGCCAAATAAAATAATGTCACACAAGCGACAAGGTTGACAACCAGGTAAGCTGATGACTTTAAAGTGCTTCGCTCAAACAAATGTGGAGGGATTGCATCTTTCAGCTCAGTATATGTGAACGGTGGCGGTTTAAATGACGACTCGTAGGCATTTCGAAATGCTTCGATTTCGGCATCAGAATGAAAATCGTAGGAGTCTCGCTTTAGTAGTTCTTGTGGTTTTGACTTAATATTACTCATTTCCATCCTGCTCCTTGTAGTCGGATCTTAATCCTGATCTGAAGCTCTTCAGACATTGTAATTGTGACCTTTGGTATGAATCAGTCTGAAATAAAGTGAAAACAAACGTAATTGAATTTTAGTCACACTCTGTCGAAAAAATAACCTCTCCTCCCCCCTTTGTTTATAATTCGCTGTCAAGAATTCGCGAAATTATGTTAAGGTAAATTGCTTGCAATTCCTTGCAATTGAACGGCCCACTTGATGTGCTAGACAAAACAATTCTTCCCCATAGGGGAAGGGGTGGGGCAAGACGTCACATCCTCAAGGTTCCTTGGATATACCCGTATTGATATATGATTTCATTTCCTCGCTGAGAGGAATATCAGATTCGAATGCGACACGGCTTCAAATGAAACTATTGAAATGGAAGGATGTCCGAAGGTTCAAAGTAGTAAGCTTCTGAACCAAAGGTCCTCCTGTGACTGAAGGTTGAAATGGTTGGGCAATAAATGGTTCTGTCACCGAACTCTCTGTATCTGTATTTATGAGTGATCCCGGCAAAACGATATTGTCGTTATAATTAAATTTCTAAGGCAGCTAGAAATTATTGTCGAATTATTTTATGCCAAACTCGATTGGGTTTTGTTTAAATAAAGGTAAGAAAGAAATTACTTACCGTGCAATATTAAATACTATTGTAGTTTGATTGTTTTGTTGAATCGGTTTGTACAACTTCACTAGAGCGAATTCCACCTTTAATAAAATATGCAAAACGCAGATAGACTTCGTACGTCATTTGTGAGAAAATAAGTCGTAATTTATTTAGCTGATTTCGTATGTAATTATATAGGGACGACGGCTGTGGTCCAATATAAGAATTTGTGAGCTTAATTTTTTTTTAATTAAATACACCTTTTCTATACGCAGTCGTATTTGCTATTATCCTGTTTGCCAGGTCTTTTGGTATGTTGGAATGAATTAATTTATTTATTTAGACGTTTATTTCAAACCAGAGAACTGCAAGAGATATTCGTCAATACAGAGCCAATATTTCTGAATATTTTATGTGAAGGAGACACGTTGGGTAAAATTGCGACACCTTTACTTTTATTTCATTCACATATAGGACAAAAAATGTTTGAGACTCGCACAGGGACACAAAATTGGGACAAAATTGCAGGAATATTATTTGCATGCAGAAATATAGCTTAAAGGCAAGTGACGGTTCTTATCATAATACGAATGGCTATTTATTTTGCACCACCCTACACTGATACAAGGAAATATATATCTGACCGATCAACTTTTCCCTTTATTGTCACTTGTTGACCCTGAAGAATGGGGCATACTAATTAATGTAATTACGATACTGATACTATACTCTAATTATATGTATTTATTCCAACTCGTCAATTGAAGGAAAAAATAAACCCCTCGGAAGCTCATCACATTAAATGAAAACTTACAATAGCCCAAACACATTCCATGATTTCTAGATGCATAGATCCAATATTTAATTAAACGCTGTCTTGCAGGTAAGTCCGCGTGCTTTATAGCACCCTTCCAATCTGTCGACCGCTTCCTTTGGTTTCACACAAGCTGTATAATGTCCTGCATTATCTACAACTACATAGTTTCAAAAAATTCAGACTGTGAAGCAATTTCCTTGTGGTTTTTTTTATGTATTGACATTTTAGCAGAATTCAGAGTTTAGGTCGTACTTGAAATATTCAAACACACAAAATATATAAAGTTAATATGCAAGTTACGTCCACATGGTGAGAAGACCAAATTTTACACATCTGTGGGGTCAAAAAATGGAAATAAATTTTTTTGAAGCCGTATGCTTTGGGTAACGGCAAAAATTCCCGTCCCTTATAGAGCCGTTCCAAATTTCAACATTATCGAGATAGACATTGTCCCCAGGAATTTGTGTTTATTTGCCCTGGTCAAATGTAGCTCTATTCTGTTTAGCGGTACACGTGGCAGTCCATTTCTAACGCTATGGTGAGGGTTGCATCACCTGAGCAGATATTGTTTCACGGTTGCATTAAAGATTTTATTCACTTGTGTTTTGTCTCGCTAATATGATCGATATACATAGGAAGAAACTAATTATGTTATGAGCGGCGAATGCCAATTAATGAGTGGTTATTTGTACAAGTCAGAAAATTCTGACAAAGTTTAGCCAAGACATGACAGCGCGGTAGTGAGCGCGGTCATTCTACAATGTTAATGGTACGGGGTTGGTCTCGGCAGTACAACATAGTGACTTCTTCTCCGTCAGAGTTTCCTCACTATACCCTACCTAGTAGGAAGCTACGAAAGGATGAAATAAAATAAAATATAAAGTATTCCTTTTTATCTTCGTCGTAAAGATTAGTACGTAATTGTAGATTTATTGCAATTAACGATCACATGCATTCTAGTACCCGTACGAATACCTGGCTTTATCACTAAGCGTTTGAACAAAATGTAGAAAGAAGAATGATTTACACATAGCAGACACAGGAAGCTTGAAAACGAATTAATACGATGAAGGCACGTGCCGAAATAGAACTCTTCATTGCAATCTTCATAAATTAACACAGGAGGAATTCTGTCACAATTGAATTGAATACTTCTGGATGACGTAAATGTAGATTGTGTTTTCCCTCTTGCATTACGTGCAACCTGAGAAAGAACTTCAGTTCATTTGACTTCAGAATATAATTTTTGTTTTGGATACTTACTTAGATGTCTTAATGCGTTCAAATAGGTACTTGGAATGTTCAATGGAGATCAATGGATCCTTCATTCCGTGGATAATTAGAGTAGGACATCGAATCTTCGGTATTTCATTACTGCAAAAGTCCCCGCCATTTGTATTGTAATTCAATAAGAAGGAAGTGACCCAATTTTGCCAGAGGAAACGAAAATGCTCATCACCATACATGTCAATCATTGGCTGCTTAACACTTGGCGACCAAGAATCTAAATCACTCATTTCTGAAACAGACAATATTTTTACTTTACAATTGTGACGAGAATTTCTTTTGGGTGCGCCAGCACTTTTGCACTCTCGGAATTGGCGGGATTTTCTCATGAATAGATATATTTATTAGGTGCAATAAAATCTGTGTGGCAAGCCTACACAGATTAGTAGTACGGGGTTCCCATCTGGTACCTTGTTGAAACGAGTTCTATTCCCCGGGATTGGTACATCTCAGGCCGACTTTTCCTATATTGTAAGGTTTACATTACCTTGCATATGCGGGCTGATTTCCCACTTTCAATTTTAGTAAGGTGCCCTAATATGTAGAGTAGGAAAGTCTGTTACCAAGAGGATGCCCAAGGATGGTGTTGAAAGACATTGGGTGTGGTGATAGTGCAGTAATGCATTCGTCAAAATTAGGTGAACTCTCAAACTCCATAGCAGGGTTGAGGACTTTCTCCACTTCATCATTTTGTACTTACTTTCACAAATACCCAAGTCTCGTTTGCCTGCAAATGCCTTAGCTCCCCAGACTATTAATTTCTTGACTGATTCTGGAAACATAGCCGCAAGAATTAGACCGGTCATCCCGCCATCGCTCCATCCTAGGATTGAAAATTTCTCATGACCAAGTTTCTAAAAAATATTTCAACATATTTATGTTAAACAATCAATATTTAAATTTAAGTCTCCGACAAGACCAAAATCAAGCTAATTATTTGCCAGTACGAAATCAGTTTTTCTTTCCACACATGAAACCTTTGGTTTCGTGAACAGGTCCTGTTTTTTAAATGGTTTCGGCAGATCCGAATATTATTTGTCAAAATTGTTTCCTAAATTGTTGATTATTTACCTGCATCAAACTCACTCCTACGCGAGCATCATTTTTGAACATTTCCTCCATCACCGGAAATTCTCTCTGAGGTGGACGACTTTTCCCATATCCCGGTGGGTCCCACGCTACAAGTGTAAAATTCGGATCTCCAAAGGAGTTCAGCTGAGGGCGGAAATCAGCCTCGATAAAACCTGTAAAAGTGAGATGTCGGAAGTCAGGCTAATTTCAGATCAATTTAGTTCAGGTGAAGTTTTACCTAATCCTCCCGGTAAACAAAGAACAGGATGAGGACCAGAACCCGATATTTTGTATCGGATTTTATAAGGTCCCAACTGAGTAAATGTGTCAACTGCGCCATGTGATTCCGATTTCAATTTTGACGATTTTGAAAAGTTTGCTCGCACACTTGAGTTAAAAAGTTGGAACTTAGAACTACGAAATAGCAATGGTTCGAATTTTTTAAGTATTTTGTCCATTTTCCTGTGAATGTATTGTGTCTCAGGAAAGGTTAAAGCACATTTCAGTTGAATACACGCGTTTCGAAGAAATAAAGAATAATATTTGACGTTTATGTCATGAGAGAATTGAAAGTGTAGTTCACAGTATATAAGGTCAGGGAGAATGTGGAAAATATGACCAAAGGAAATGTACCGTGCAATTTTCTTACACCAAAACTTACTTGACCACTTCCCCTTCGTATTACTATTACTACAACATACGATACAACTTTACCGAAATGCTTTGCGTTGGTCGTCCGTAAATGACTTGATTAGTTAGACGCATTCTACCCCCTTAGAGTTTAAATCAAATGATTCTAAATCGCAGAATTCTAAAATTATGTATTTCGCAACACAAAATTTTAGGTAGTCATACATATGAATGCATCTCTTTGACTTTTCGAGAGGTGTTCCGGTCCTATTCGGATACAATGTGTATTGGGTACTTTAGTCATGATTCGTGGTACTCATTAGCCCGTGGACGCAGTCCTGTAAAGGGCTAATAAAATCCCAATGTCTGTCCGTCTGCCCTGGCACATATGAATCAGCCAACGCGTCTGACTTTGTTGTTCACCTGGAACACATGATAAACAATGAATTCTTGAAGACGCGAGGTCACAGAGCGGATCACACACATCAATGAGAGTAGAAGGCGAAATTTCGTAATAAGGAAAGGGGTGCCTGTGAACGTGAACTACTAATCGCTTCGTAAAATTACCTCACCAAACCATGTACTTCAATCCAAGAGCAATGTAATTCAACTTGAACCAAAATCGGCTGTAAACATTTGAATGAGGCAAATAATATGAATGAGAATGCATGACATTGACACTCTTCCAAAAATTTCTGATTACATATGTATTCAGGCAATACAGTTTGTAGTATTTCTTTGACCACTATGTACAACCACAGCCAGTTCCTTTATTCTTGTGAAATAGGACATTTATTTACTCATCGGTTCTGTCGTGCCCGGAAAACAAAATCATGATACTGACGTCGTATTTCCTATTAAATTTATTTTGTGGGTTTTTCTCTTGTCAGTATAATTACGATGGTCCTCTGCTAAGGAAAATTGAACGGGGAGTTTTGCGGCGTCGTGCCGCCATTTTTAATCCGATAGTAGTGACACACAGTGGGACCGTCGAGGGCTTCTCTGTTCAAACCGTAAGACAGCGAGAAATTTACGCATTTGAAGGCATACCCTATGGCGAGCCTCCAATCGGCAATTTACGGTTTAAGGTGAGGATCTCAATCGAATATTTGTGTTTGGCAATTGATGAAACATCAAATCAAATCAAAGCAAGTGTTTTATTGTCCGATTCAGTCGTAACCCATACAGACATGTTGTTTTTAAAGAGTTTAGGATTTCTTACAAATAGACACATACGTACATTTAGCCATATCCCATACAACCTCCCATTTTGTTTACGTGTAATTACAGTCTAGTTATACCATAAATTCCAGATACACTGTTCGTACATTAAGAATAGAATTTGAAGAAATGAAATAAGTTTCGATGGTCGCCAGAAGTTAAATTACAAAAAAGTATAAAATAGTTCTGTCTATTACAATTCCAGCGACTTTGTCTATTACAATTCCAGCGATTTTGATGAAACATTTGAATGGTCTTCTTGTCAGTCATTCTGAAATATTATTAGAATATTCTATCATCACTGCTAAGAATTTTAGTTTCGTCATACAGCCTCCAAAACCGAAATCAAAATGGGATGGAACCAGGCAAGCCAAGTCACCTGGATCATATTGTGCGCAGTTAAACAATCAACAAATCCCGAATATAATGGGAAAAGAAGACTGTCTGTTTCTTAATATCTATACTCCCAAGGTACGCACTACGGCTAAACAATTATTGAAAAATGGACACACTTTATTCAAATTCAATTTGGATAGATTCCTGACCAACTTAATAACTCAACTGACCTCTTACCGGTTATAGTTTACTTTCACGGAGGAGCCTATGCAATAGGAGGCAGTCATGAAATTGGGCCAGCATATTTACTGGACCATGACATTGTTCTAGTCACTGTGAATTACCGCCTCGGCGTTCTCGGTATGTCGTGGCAGTCGTGAGGTCAATTATCGCGTTAAAATAATATGATCATTGTCATTTAATGAAAGTATCTTGTTCTTTTACGAATAATTAGGATTTCTGAGTACTTTGGACGAAGCTAGCCCGGGAAATGTTGGTTTAAAGGATCAAGCATTATCCTTGGAGTGGATTAATAAGAATATCGGTGGTTTCGGAGGCAATAGCTCATTGGTCACTTTGTTTGGCTCAAGTGCAGGGGCAGCATCAGTACACTTTCATATGTTGTCCAACAAAACCAGAAATTACTTTTCAGCTGGTATCTCGTCCAGTGGAACAGCATTTAATCCTTGGGCTATGCAGTCTCCCGGAGAAGTTAATCACATAAATACAAAATTGGCAAAATTAACCAAATGCCCTCTCGTGGACACGAAGGCATTTGTGAACTGTCTGAGGAAGATGAATGTCTACAGACTTGTCGGGAAGCAGAGTTTACTTTACGTGCGTACGAACGTGTATAGTTTTGTTATTAGCGAACCTTACCAGAATTGGGTCTACACAATTTAATGATGGTTGTGCAGCCTTTTGCGAGCACCATAACGTAATCGGAAATCAAATTGTGATATTCCAATGATTATACCAATGTTGGAAAATTCAAATCACGGCTGACTTGGAACAGCCAAGTTTGCTACTATTTATCTCACTTGGTAAGTCCCGGCCAAATGGCCATGCAGTTATTTTGGCCGCACCTCTGTGCCGAGAATGTCAGCATTTTATGTGAAAATCCAGTTGAATCAAAAAGTACCGTTTTCTGGTAATGTCCTTCGATCACTTAGACCTCTAAATATGAGCAGCGCTTGTAATTTTTGTAATTTAGGACTGGTATGCTCTTCCGGCAGTTCTTTTCGGACCGGTTGTGGAATCATCTAGTCCCGACGCCTTTCTCACGGAGAACCCGAAAGAGACATACAAGCGAAACGCGGTGGCCAAATATCCGTGGATCTCGACGCTTATGGAAGACGAGTGCGAAGGATTTATAATGAGTTGGCTACCAAATCAAAATCTTATTCACATTTGCTTTTTAATATTCTAGAGATGTACCGAATATTCGTTATTGGCCGAACTTTTTGGCTGTAAATCCTTACGTGCCTAAATTTCGGACAGATCTGTCCTGAGAAATTTTATAAAGGGATTTCGCCGAATAATCGGCTCTTATTCGACCGAATGCCGAATATTCGGTCAACCAAATCCCTCAAATGGAACTTCTCTTGACAGACTTTTCCAGAATTACAAATCCCTGTATTGATTCAGAACCGCGTATTCAGTTGGGAGGATACGACTATTCGGTGCAACCCTTATTTAGGAAACATGTATGAAAATTCACGGATCATAAGTTACAGTGAAATTTTTATTACAGTTCTCGACACGTTCGGAGTGATGAACCGAGTTATGAAACGATGGGACAACATGTCATCGCTTATATTAGACTTCAAGAATAAATTACCAGATGAGCGCGCAGAGGAAATTACCGCGAATGTTACAAAATATTATTTTGGAGATGACGCACCAATAACCTCACCGGGTCAAAAGGTTGGGCAGGTGAGGTGTTTATATTTTCAAGTAATTTTTAGCATTTTTAAACTCTTAATTACGTCAAAACTTTCAGGTATGGTCGGACCGGTATTTCAATTTTCCGACACATGAAGCTGTCTTTGCCCACGCAAAAATAGCTCCGATGTATATGGGTGTTTTCGGTTATAAAGGACAACCATCGGTGGCTGGATTCTTTCGTCTGGATCGTACAAAATGGGGTAATAGAAAATACAATATTGGAAATTGGTCGCATTTTTTAATGAAAACATTTTTCTAACTTATTTTTCTACAACATAGGAACTGCCCATGGTGAAGACGAGTTTTACTATTTTAATAGGAGTATCAACTTCCCAGCGTTCAAAACAACGGATGCGGACTATGCTATTGTCAAATTCATGACGAGTGCAATTACAAATTTTGCAAAAACAAGGTGGGTTTCTCCGATTTATTTTAAGTAATGGTACGTTTTTTAAATTTGTTTTATATCGAGTTGAGTTATCATTCATTTTTCATTTCGCTCGCACATCGCGCGAGCGAAAATGAAAAAAATCCGTTTTCAACGTTTTCCATCCGTTTTTTCATGCTTCTCGGCCTGAAAAGCCACGAAAACTTCAAAATCTCAAAAAACCAACTTCGCCACCATATTTACATGCGTTTCATGTAGTTTTTAAGCCATGGATCGACAATTTCTGAGCAAGTCGGTCTTACCTCAAAATCTGAAATCGTTGAAAACGCACGAATTCAGCTGGGAAATGAAATTTTGAGGAAAACCCAACTTCAGCAATCAGAAATTGTCGATCCATGGCTTAAAATTTTCATGGCAGACATGTGAATGTGGTGGTGAAATTGGTTTTTCGAGATTTTGAAGTTTTCATGGCTTCTCGGGCTCAAAAGCATGACAAAGCCACTGGAAAACGTTAAAAGCATGGTTTTTTATTTTCATCCATTCTTATTTAGGTAAGTGCTCTATTAACTGGACGACAAATGTTAACACAAATTGGCACAGTGTTCCAAAGATTCCCTTGATATAAAATGTAACATGTTTGTCTACATAAGAAATCGAGGTGCAGAAATAGTTGAAATACCCTGTGTTCAGATTCGTACCATTCCTATGGAATTTTTAATGCTAGGGGAAATTGTAACCCACTAGGTCTTAAATCTCAGATAGGCTAAAGTTTCAGAAAAATCGGAGTCAGTATTTTTGAAAATCGAAACGGGATCCGGAAGAATTTGAAAATCGAAAAAATAATGGTATCGGAATAATTTTCCATTACAAGACCTGGTTGACAAGATATTTTCACTAAAATGTTTTAGCATGTCTGGACTACTGCCAAAATTCTTGTTGAATTTTATAAATCCTTCTAGTTAGGTATACAGATTCAATTCGCACCATGCCTCAATAAAATCGATCCATTAAAAAAGAGGCTGCTTAAAAATGAAATTAGGAACATTATTTTCGACCATAATGTATTTTCGGATTCCTCACATCAACTCAACGTGTAACGTTGAACTTGAACCTATATAATATAGCGATTTCCGTTTTGAGCTATCCAAGAGATAATGCACTTTCCTGGAAGACTGTAAATAATTCTGAGGGAGAATAATGCTTAAGCTTGAAATATTTTTTTATTAGCACTTAACGAAGATTTTATCTACTGCCAGATCTGTTTTGTGCTCAAGACACTTTCGGCAACTACTCTAGACCATTCTATGCTCATATATACTTGTAACCGGTTCATCGTTATTGCAGAGATCTTTAATTTTGTTTACTTCTACACAGAGAACCATTTTACAAAGATGAAACTGGAAGTGAAATTCGCGTTTGGGAACCGGTCCAAAGTGATAAACCCATCCGTTCGTTGTACATCAATAACGAAATAAAAATGATTGACGAGCGCCACCAAAATAAATTCGGGTTTTGGAAATCTCTCAACTTAACGTAGCTTTTAACCTAACCTTAGAAATCATGTTTGTTGTTGGAGTCATTCTGGATTGTATTTATATATTTTTAAATAATATGTAAGTGATAATTTTACACCCATTCTGTGTTTCCTGGAATTTATTGGATTTCGTCTCAATGGCATTTTTAACAAAAAGAATCACGACTCGTAAAATAATGTTTCAGGTACGGTATTGGATTAGGATTGTATTGATTTTCAAATATTTAGTTTAGTTTTGGTTTAGTTGACAAAAGTATGCTTAAAGTTTTATTGCTTGATATTCGCCACTTTTCAATGCCCGAGATCTTAGCCTCATTCCGGGTAATTATAAGAGCGAGTCAATTAATAACCAGACGTTACAGTCGCCACAAGAATTACAATTGAATTATTACCTGTATTTTGGAAATTAAACATAACATTACAAGATTTAGCATATGTCTAACATTGGAACAAGTACATGTACAGCGAGATACTCAGGGGGATAACTTGTGGAAACACTTAGCGTCCCAATAATAATATTGAAGATCTGACGGAACATGAATTCTTCTTAATTTCGTTTTCATGCTCGCAGCATACTTTTCTTAAATTAAAAGCGGTCTTAGTAACAGCGAGCTATTTCTAAAATGAGTTGGGTCAAATTATTTAATTTTCTAACAATGTGTCGTCCTCGTCCCAGTTCCAACTTTAAAAACATATTTACACACATTTGCATTGTTCTGGAATAACTATACTTACAATTCGTAATCGACTAATTAAAATACCTTACTAAGCAGTCGATATTTTGATGACTAGACTACACAATTAGTGAAAATGATAACGATGTAACCGCTAACATGAAACTGCCTTGCTGGGTAATTATGAGCTATTCAATCATTAATTATAAATTAGGTCAATGTCAGAATACCTAATTACAAATAGCTTAACATGAGGTGAGGAAGAAGGTTAACTGAAAATATGTAGATATATGTAGAAAGCCAATTGTTCAAATACGGCGAAACAAAAAAAGCTCGCGCCAGCGCTCGTTTTTAAGGATTCGAAACGTTCAGTTCTCACTGAAAAAAAACAGAAACATAAAACAGATAATTAATTCACTACAATTAGGACTAACAACAATTAATAAAGTAACATGAAGTCGACTAGTGTGAGCATGACCTCTGTGGCGTACTAATATCTAACAAGGAAATGCGCAATTAGTCAAAACAAGTAGTCATCAAAAGAGAGAACGGAAGGTCTAGTTTATCAAATTTTTCAACAAATTCTAAAGTCATTTTGCTTAAAAATAGTTATTATTTGGTATTTATGGCGACTGTTACCCACTAACTCATTAAAATAATTAATATTTAACCCCTAAAGCCAGTTAGCGTCTATTACGACACTACGAAATGCAAGCTGATGAAAGAAATAAAACTCAGAGCCAGAGACATCTGAATATTCCTAGGTGCGTCACTCTTCTTATCGTCAGCCTTTTGCGCTCCCGATCGATCTTTATTTTTTGAGTCTTCTGAACTATCACTAGGATTGTTGTCATCATGGTCAATTTCATTAGTCTTATCCAAACTGAATGGGGTCATGGTTAAAGTCCCATTGCTAATTCTTCGACCAACAAGAGCTTGAGTCGGCCTGAAATTGTCGACTAACGGGTGCCCATGAACATCCTGGACTCTTCGGAAGGCTTCGAGCTAAACAAAGTATAATTTATGTAGTGGCTATTATTCTTATTATTATAAAAATATCTCATTTAAAAGTACAATTCTCACTTGTTTTTTAGAAATTGGAATTGGTCGCCGGAAAACTGTCCAGATTACTTTTTCTCCACAGGAGGGGGTTGTGAGTGACCCATGGTACCGGTATACCTCTAAGATCTCTGGGAATAGCGCACTAAAGTTCAAATTGCCTGTTCCAGCCAGCAGAGGATCAGGATGATATTTTGTCACAGGACCCAAAGCTTCAATAATTGGAGTCAACACAGGGTTGTCAGTCGGTGCGAACTGTAATAACAATAAGAAAAACAAGGACAATGGAATTTAGAAATTTGACAATGGAAGCGATAAACGAATTGGAAGCGACTTAAATCATGGAAATTTATAGGGCATATTTTTGTAAAGCTGTTTCTGTGTTTGTTCAGCATTTTGTTCATTGTTGCAAATGTTTGTTTACACAATTTAATTATCTAATAGCCAGTCCAATTTAAACTGAAAAATCGCATATTATGTAAAATTGTTTGATTTGATTAGCATGTCCCCGGATATGCATGTTCTCCATCCCATTTTGATACATTTGAGCCAATGTACGTGTGCTCGAGTGTTAGGAGGAAAAGACAATCTCGTCAAAATGCTGAACAATTTTAAAATTCTAAGCGATACAGAGAACATTGATAAATATATTTACTAATTTTTAGATTATGTGTTTGTTTACCTTGAAAAAAACTCCAAATACAGCCAAAGAGTTTGGATTCCCTTGATCCGACACGGCCTCCAAAATATTCTCATAATGACTTGCATAGTGGACCAAATGAACCTCCATTGGATAACTTTTTTAAATTTTGCATAGCTTATTAATTAATTACAAACAATTAATGTTATCAATTAATTAATTGGTTAAATATAAACCTCGTTCCACCAATTGTATGCTCAGAGCCCACATTGTCCTTCGATCCCCAATGAAAATGAATTTGAGAAAATCGGTACGCCCCTGAAAGTCCAGACGCGGTCACGAGCAACGTAGATGTCGTTTCTTCGTTAAGTTGAACTTGAACTGTACAGAAAAATTAGGCGAAAATTAATTTAATCATTATTATAGTGAAACCTGTCATAGACGACCGGGTTAGGTTGACATAAGTTTAGTTCGCCGGTTCCGGTGATCCGGACTCGCAGAGATATTACATGGCGTTCGTTACCGTCTTAGTCAGGCGGTCGTATAGCTCAAGTGGCATTGTTGACAGAAGTCACATTATAACAATCTGCCAAGTTTTGGCTACCAATTATTATTTATATCCCAAATTCGGCCTTAGATTACTTATTTACAGTTTATTCACTTTTTAGGAGTTTTGAACTAAATATGTGTATGACGTGTTTTTAGACAGTATGGGTTTTGCCAAATAAATAAAAATCGCTTACTGGTATGTCCGTTGTTCTTAATGAGGAATTCTGGATGCGATATTGTATAGTCTTTATTGATGCTCATGCTGTCGAGTTGTTTCATCTCCTTCGTAGAGGATGGGACAATGTCGACGGGTGATTGAGAATGGCCCGATTCGCATAATCCTGACCATTTCAAGGGAGCTAACCGAGTTAGAAAATGAATTAGCCAATTGTTATGTTAATATTAGAATCTGTCATCCAAATACGTTCTGACCAGTCCGATTATAAAAGGGCTAGGCCGAATATACTATTACTGCGTAAAATGTATTCGGACTACCTGAATTGCATATCAGAACTAGTTCGAACACATTGACAGTGACATTTTATAATGTGGATACAAAATGTATAGATTTGTACACTTACCACATTTCTCTTCTTTGTAACACCATGGGTGATCTGCAAATTCAAGACGATATACAAATTAAACCATTTTCTGAATTATATTAGGAAATTCAACAAGAATACTGTCAAATTCCAGCAGAATTATCTTATCGTCAAATCATTATTTTCATTCCAGTATTCACATATCTCAACGAATTCGTCGAGATATCGGTGCCTTGTATATTTTGAGGCTTGATAATATTTCGACATTTCATATTGTTCTCAGCATCTCAGCAGGAGGTAGTTAACTCCATCAGCTGCGCAGTTTCTCCAATAAAATAGTAAATAACCGAAAGTAAGAAAAGTTATGTGCTCATATACTTTTCTGATAATGACAAAATTATTCTAGTTCTTTTGCCTTGTTTGTTCTAATGAATACAAATAGGGAATGAATTGGTACAATGACAATGCTTGTCTGTCCTGGCCAGGTTGGTCTAATTTATTCCGCCCACTCTCACTAATAGTAAAATATTTACGTCTATGTTCTTATATTTTCGAAAGTGGCACTCCCGAAATGTTTTTCATCATCTAGTGCAGTAGGCAGCACAGAAATACATATATTCTACATTTTTTGTGTATTTCTTATGTTATTGAACACACTTCCGTGCCGTTCCGTTTTAGTTTTCCGGACAAATAATTTTTTTCTGAATTTCCCGGAAAGTAAGAAATACATCCATATATCCTCCATAAATCCTCATTACTAATACACATATTCGTTCTTATTCATAACCCATCAGTATTTTCAAAATAAGTGAGCTACAGGAACTTGGAATGCACTCAAACACAACTTAAAAAAAGATATAGAAAAGGCGGGCCTGCTCTGTATAGCGTTTAGCTGGGGTTATTCATGATCACATTTGTATAAGGTCAAGGCTAACTATTTGAACCAAATGAGCACTATAAAATGGCATTGGAATTATTAACCGTGTCCGGTAATTTGCTACGCGCCGTGGTAGTGAAATATTCTACTCTTCACTATACTACTGAAATTTCCCAGTCAAACCTTTGCGGCTTAGTGTATTGTATGGGTGGGGTTTGATTACTCAGGCCGACATGGTTCGGGGCACTGTATTGTTGTATCAGTATTAACCGGTTATTCTCATCCGGTATTTCCTACCGCTAACTGTATGAACTGGACTTTATTAGAGTATTGCCAAAATTTCGGCGATATATGTTTTCCCTCAGATGTCGTTCAAAAGAAATACAAGAAACTACGTAGTATATATGAACATATAACAGAAATGCCTTTCATATCAGAACGATGGTGAGTAATTCTACGGGCGATTATTTTCCTAATGCCAGGACTAATTGATTCAGTTCGAAACTTTAAACTCACAATCACCGGTTTATTCCTTAACATGATTACGCTTTATGACTATTGAACGCCCAATAAAAATTCTGACCGTGTGAATAATTATTTTAATAATAGCCTTGACACAGTATTTAGCATTATAGTCTAGTCAAAATTGTTGCTTCCTTTAGTGACCTTCCTTTTTCTATTCGAAACAATTTGTTCAGGTCCATTCTTATCTGAGAATCCATTGTGTCTTGATTAATACCCTGCATTTCTTTCAAATTCAAATCAATTAGTACGCAGACGGAATAGCATGAATAATAAAAGTACATACTTTAATTATGATGCAAGGGCTTCATTTAAAAAATGCTCTTAGATGCTGCTTCAAATTTGTGCACAAATAATAGTGCAAAGTCATGTCGAGTCGCCCTTTTGCAGTTTGGTATTTCTATTGACCGGTCAATGATAAATTAATTGAACTTTAATTTTACGAAATCTAAATTGCTTGGTGCCGTGCGCACGTGGACTCTTTTATAAACTTCACAAGAACAATTTTACGTCCATGCTTTTTGTATAAGTTATCGTGTTTCAAATTTTGGCACGGGGCGCGGGGGGGGGGGGGGGAGATTGAACATTGTTTTTTTTTTTTTTTTTTTTTTGGGAATG
>JAQFYE010000190.1:0-48276 GCA_034694305.1 Protaphorura glebata | reverse complement strand
ATTATTTTCACTTTAGTACTACATTATCTGCACAAACTGAACTAAAGTGAAGGGTCCATTCAGTCCGTTCCGTTCTTGTATGGACCATTCAGTCCTCGATTCGCTCCCTCTTTCAATACAATTCTTGTGTCGATTAGTCATGACATATACTATAAAAGTAAGGCATTAGCAAATGGTACAAGTTCGAAATACGGGGCAGTCGTTTTATTTCAGTTTTAGTTGACAAGGTGTATAACTCGCTTGTCAAATTTGACCTAACCTAACCTAACCGAACCTAACTTGGGGCAAATTGCATCTCCCTGGTACTGTGCTATGCCATGCTGCAAACAGTTAGCCATGCTTTGCAAATTTAGCATGACGAAAAATGAAGATTTTCGGCAGAATTGACACCGACTGCATTTTACACCCAAAATCTATCCCTAGTTGAATTATGAGTCTGCCAGCCTGCCTAAATGTTTGAAGAGGTCTTTACAGCCGAGCCCAGCCCGGTTGTACTGTACTCTACTGTGTGCGATTTTCTTGAAGTACGTATTTGGTGCTCCTCTACAAAAAACTTTGGAGTCTGTCCTTAAATGATGCTTTGTTTTATTTTTTTTTGCTGCTGCTGACATTAAATATGTTCCCAACCTACTAGAAAATACCGGAAGGAAAGTTCTGAGAGTCAAGTAGTAGAAATCGGGGGGAAATGAATGACTTTTGAACTCAAGTACTCCGTATTCTATGGTGGGAACCGTTTAAGGTCATTCAAAGTGGTAATGACCCAGTTCTCAAATACTTACTACCGTACTTCAGAATTCATTCCTGGAATATAGGCGTGGGAATCTGGAATCGGTCAGAGATTCAAATATTGCTTATACAAGGTGTATGGTCTTATCTTCACAGGGTTTTTTCTCTTTACAGTGTTTCCCTACTACTAGGGGTACCTCCCTTTGACCAAAAGACCGTTAGAATCCCAATATCTATAAGAAATGCTGTGTAATTTTTTTAAGTCGTCGAACAATTTATTTTAAAAAGAAATGTCAATTGTCACATGTTACAGGGAACCTTAAAAATTAGATTGGTTTATTTTCTACGACAATATTCCCTGAGACATACGTAGAATAGAAAAAGACGAGTATCTATTAAAGTGAATTCCAGAGACTAAGTTGAAATTGAGTCTTTTGCGTGTGTGTGTGTGTGTGTTATTTACGGAGATGGGGCAAAAGTTGTGAATGTGAGGGAATAATGCAAAGTGGTTGTTTATGAGGGCGAGAGAGAAAACAAAGGAGAAAATATGATTTTGTCTCCAGGGTTTGTGTTGGGCTTGGGCTTAGTGTGAGATATTGATCATATCAGTTCCATTCCATTCCGAAAGAGAAGGAGGGGGTTCATAATTCATTAAAGTGTTGTGAAATTGCAAAGTGGAGTCCTTTCTCCATCTCCGTCCCCGCCATACCCGCCAACCCCGCTTCTCTCTTCCAAATAAACTCTTGGGAGTTAACTATGATATAGGAAAAGAGGACTTGTCGCCGAAAAAGGCGAAACGGCTTATCTCAGATTCCCACTCATACAGATACAACCTGAGCCAGGTAAAAATATATAACCCATAAGCCCAATGTTTCATGTAATCATGTCTGCACAGGGTACCAAATATGTTCGGTATATTATATTTATACTTTATTATTATTTCATATACCGAGGACTGTAGTCCAAAATAAGAAAGCACAGGAACCGGATGTCAGATTTTGCTGGCCAGCGACCTAAACATGAGATAATGATGGAGGATTTTGCCAGTTTTGCTCAAAAACTGAACCGGATGTCAAATTTTGGTGGCCGACGAACTTAACCTGAGATAATTATAGAGGATTTTGCCAATTTTGCTCAAAAAGATGAACCGGATATCAGATTTTGGTGGCCGGCGAACTTAACCTGAGATAATTATAGAGGATTTTGAAAGTTTTGCTCAAAAAAGTGAACCGGATGTCAGATTTTGGTGGCCGACGAATTTAACCTGAGATAATTATGGAGGATTTTGTCAGAGTTTCGCTAAAAAAGGTGAACTGGATGTCAGATTTTGTCGGCCGGCGAACTTGACCTCTGGTGACGCGGGGGAGATAGACTCTTAAATAGACCAGTTTTGAAATCACGAGCTGTGACAAATTTTATTGGTCTGGACAGTAAGGAAAAGTGTTGTCAAGTTATTTTAGTATGAGACTATGAACCTACCCCATAGATTAGTGGCCCTGTAGAGATATGAAAGTAATCATAAGTAGAAGGTATGGGGATACCGGTGGAAATACTTTGTTCAAGAACGGAATGCATTTCAATCGTATGAAATATTCAATGTTTTGAGTAAGAGAGTGACGCGACGGTTCTGGTCTTCTTAGAATCTTGAGAAAAGTGGATGGAGAAAGTCGGAGAAAGGAAGAGAAAGGAAGGGAAAATAGAAGATAATGTTCCTCCACTGGGGCCTCCAAGTCCCTCACACATTTATTTCCACAACCTAATCCACCGGGATTCCTTTTCTCCTCTCTTCCACTACATTCTTTATGAAATATCTCCTCATATATTTTCTACTTCACTTACTTTTGTTTTTGAATTTTCCGCCAACCACCTCCGAGTCGTGCCTCATCACCCTTGTCACCCCTATCTACCATAACTCCTACCCGGCTAGAAAGTTCGCGAAAACCAAGTCTGTATTCATTTGTATTTCAATTATCCAATCGAGTCATAATATAATTACAATGACTGTCTTCCATTCCAGACACTATGTAAAATGTACATCTCACAAAAAAAGAAATAAGTTGACAATTTTTTTTGTACGTACTGTTTGAACATAACACTTGGATGTTTTACATGCATTTTGAATTGCGTCTTTGCTTTGCATTGCATTGAACTTTGGAGGACAAAAAGTTTTATTTTCTCAAGTGCCTGTCCCTCGGGACGATTATGATAGATAAGGTTGCACAAGGGAAGTCAGTGAGTGAGTCAGTCAGTCCGACTTGTCTGTCATGACGAAGAGTGATAGACCACCTTAGCTAATAGTCCTTTTAAAATGCCATCAAGGAAGGTCAACCTATTCCATGGGGAAAATCTCTGAAGACTTTCAAGTCCATTCCAAAGGTAGAATGTGAGAACATTATCCATTATTATCCTAACTTTGCCATTGCGCGTTTGCATTGGGTTAAGTACGAATTCTCTTAAGGTCGATATTCCTCGATATGGATTGAGGGACAGGATCAAGTTAACTTGACAACGATTTCATAGTAGGTAAGCTCATAGTGTCCAAAAAATAAAAATTGTAAACGAAATTTTGTGGAATTTGAGTATCGCAGAAATTGATTCCATTACAATTTTTGTTTGTTTGGACAGTATGAGCCTACCTAATAAGAAATCGTTGTCTGGTTATGTTGGAATACGATAAGATAAGATCAGAAAATTTTTTGAAGTGAAGATGACGAGAAGAGCACACGCCTTTTTGGGTCTCCCATTGTTAGAAAATGTCAGAGGAAAAGTTTAACCCACAAAATCTTCCCTATTCTTTTCAACGTAGAGTAGAGGATTTTGTGTTAAGTAAGTGCTCAAGTTAAGTTTTCAAGTCAAAAATCAAAAGGGCTCGAAGGCCTGAGCCCTTACACGTAAGTCCGTATGTAGGGATTATTATCCTTGACGAATTTGTCAAGTACCCATGTGTTAGCAGTCCTGGTTCTTTTGTCCCTTGGTAAAAGGGTCCAAAGTGTTTTTCACTGGTGTGGTAAGACATGGGTTGGGTCCTTCATTGTAGGTCCACGGTCAGTATTGTTCATTCACCATACATTATATGGCTGAACAGGTACCCTTAAGGGTACGGTTTCCCCTTTTAACGTACACGTCCGGAATGACTTTATTTTATTTCCCGGGCAGCGTAAGCGTAGGATATAAATTTTCTTTTGTTGCTTACTTTCAAGGTAGATTGAGAGTAGTTGTAGGTATGCGGGGACGACAACATGGACATGGACTTGAAATTTGAACATGTTGTCCAAAAATCCCATCTCAAGTCAAAACATTACATGACAATGGTCCAACCGCGTGACGGCGCGACCTGTCCCTCCGATACCGATTAAAAATATGGGAGCCATTAACACCTTTTACACATCAAACCCATTAAAGGTGCGGTGGATGGATGGACGGTGGGCCCTTGCGCTGGATCCTTCACTTGTCTTAATTTCAAAAGGGTACTTTAACTAAAACCGGTATCGTCGTCCAAAATAACTCGGCCAGTGCGTGACTTGTGCCTGAAGGACATTATTAGTGGAATACGCTGTTAGGTTTGCTTTGGGTGGTTCTATTTTAGTTCCGCTTGTAAAATGCGGTAAATTTTTGACAGATTGGAGGGCGCAAAAATTCATAGGTGGTCTTATTTGAAAAAATAGACGTCTAGAATAAAATTTTGGTTGCAAATAATTTTGAAAATGGCTGCGTTGACAAAAGATCCATAGTTCTAGATAGATGACTTGACCTGTGTGACCCTGAAGAGGTTAAAAAGTAAATAGTACAATATGGGTTGGACGGATTTTGATCCGCTTAAATTTTGGTGATCAGTGCTTTTAGGAATAAAATGTAGAGTGTATTGTATTAGTATGGCGACAGGATAGGACGCCCACCCCAGTGGATTAAGAGTTACAGACAGAGACACATTCTCAGTGGGCTTAAGACGAAGACTTTTGAGACTCCACTAAAATGGAGTGCTAAGGTACATGCAATTTACTTCGACAACTTCACGTCACGACTAGGTAAGCTAAGATTGTCTATACAGAAAAAGTGAAGCAGTATATTATAAAATTTGAGTTGAAGATATATTATTCTGAATAAAGTGTTTTTTTGGAATAACAAACTGAATTGTGTATGGACAGTATGAGCTTACCTAGTAAGAAAGGGTTGTCAAGTTATTCTGGACGCATGTATGGACTGTATATCTGATAAAAAAAGAAACTAAAGAAGGATTTAGAGGACCCACACGCAAATCTCTGAACCCGGACGAGATGGAAAAAAAAGAGCGGGTCCGGGCGCGGTTCCCAGTTTACATGTCCATGTCAAATCCGGGCAGTTTGAACGATTCCATTAGCCGGTAAATTCCTAGGAGACCTGGCCCAAGAGCTACGCAATTGAACTTGTACTCGAATACATTTTATTTTCTACCGAACTCACATGGATGGAGGAGAAAGTCAGTCCTGTCCTGAACTACTTTTTGAATCCTTTCTAAGGATTATTTTGACAAAAATAGAGCTCTCATCCAATACTTATACTTATAGACTGTACACATGCAGATGCAGGACGGAATTAAATGTC
Organism: Protaphorura glebata; assembly: GCA_034694305.1. Taxonomy (NCBI): domain Eukaryota; kingdom Metazoa; phylum Arthropoda; class Collembola; order Poduromorpha; family Onychiuridae; genus Protaphorura; species Protaphorura glebata. The sequence continues at coordinate 42,969 of JAQFYE010000190.1, read as the reverse complement.
AAACGTCTTGTGGGAATTCAGAGGATATACATTTTATTCTGAACTCAAAGAACTTCTCAAAACAATTTCAATTTTTGTACTGGATATTATGCGTATTAAATATATGAACAACGGAAATTTAAGAGTAAACGCATTTATCAAAAGAAAAAACTTTCAGAATCCGAAAATTTTGAAATTGTTATCGTCATGTGTCAAAAAATGGACTTTTACAAAAAAATTACAAAGTCATTTAAATGTCATCACCGATATATTGGTCATTTTGGTAGGAGAGTCCTCTTACTTTGCAAGCTTTAATGAGCCTTTCTCCCTTTGCAACTCTTTTTTCATCCTCTTGACGTTGAGCATCCAAAATAACTTCTACAGGTACCTTCGTCAAATTATGAGCCTCCTCTTTTCTCGGGTCCTAAGAAAAATTAAAAAAAAAATCATGAGTTCAATTGTGTACTACCAGTGGAATAACAAATTCTTCAGTAAATATGCATCAAATGTTAAAATTTAAAAACTCACAAATTCTCCAACTAAGGCCATACTGTCCCCTCTGACAATAAAAAGACCTCGTTCTATGTCACCATACTGTTTTCCAATACAAATTCGCTCAACTGAGTCTTGAAGTGTAAGATTGTTAAACTGGTCGACAGACCGCAGGATTCCAATAAACATTCGGTTGTCCAGAAGAACCACCATAACTTTTTCTGAAAGACAAAAATTATTTTGGATATAAAACAAAATTTTCAAGGCAAATTTAAATTATTTTTCCCCTGATATTTAGAGTTCAGGACATTTGGAATAATTTTCATATATCGATAAAAATAAATTGTAACTTGAAAATAATAGAATTGATGAATGTCAGTCAACTACATTACGTACGTCAATTCAGTACTCATCAGTTATTCAGTGTAGATTTACGTCACGCTGTAAAAATAACTGACATTCGTAACTACTGAAAATCCTAATTATATTAAATCCAAAAAAACTAAACATATTTGGACTCACTATCCACTTGGTCGAGAAGAGAAGCACAGCCGAAAAGCAATGATTCGTCAAGATCAACAGTGTTGCGCTGTGGATACTCCATGTTTCAGCAGTACTTTCTTCAGTGCACAGTGAAAATGACCAACTGAAATACTGAAAAGAAAATATAGTTTTTTTCTTCAAATCGCCGGTGCGGTCGTCCAAATGTAAATACGGATACAAAATATGCCGCCACTCAGTCCAGAATTTCTAACAGGTTACTCTATGGCGCTCATGAAAGACATCGTGCAAGATTTTCAGGAAAGGTTTTCACCGATTAATCGTATCCCAGCTCCCAGCGACAAAAAAATATCATTAATCAGTGCTCTGAAAGTCCGAGTTCGGCCAATTTTTGGTCCTGGACCCGGAAAAGAAATAGCCGAAACCCGATGTCCGGGTCCGGATTCAAAACCGGGTCTCCTTTTCCGGGACTAGGGTCCCCCGCCAGGTCGCCAGCGAGCTTACGATTACTCAAACAAAACGAAATCCTTATGGATAATACAACGGATTTTAAAATAGTATAATAATTTTTTAAACGAAAGAGAAGACTGATTATTTTAATTTATTGAAAATCCAGATTCCACTCACTTATCATTGTTACGTACGTACGTGGTCTGATTTAAAAATTAAATTAAACGGTAGCGATAGCTGTGTCTGGCGGCGAACCTTGACACACTCAATCGGCATTTCTTCGGCGCGGCGCGGGTACCTTTACGGATCCGACCGACCGACTTTACCTGCCAGTCCGACCAAGAAATAAATGTTCTTTATAAGAAAGTTCCACATATTTGAAGTTAGTCTTGAGATCCTTTGAGGAAGCGGCATAGTGCATAGTGTAAGGATAATTCCATTTGATTCAGGTGAATGTTCAAGTTGTCACTTCATCTTCTTATCTCAAATCCATCACTGACTCTCACTCCCGTTCCGACTTAAATTCCATCCTTTTTAAACCAACATCACTCATCTCATCCTTCATCCCATCCCATCATCCCATGACGACTCACTCAAAATGAATTTAATTAACTAACCAAGCAAACCACAAAAACACAATCAAAACCATATTCACATTGGAATCCTTGGAATTGCTTGAATATTTAAGATTTACTTCAAAAGGAATAAGAGGACAAAAACCAAGTCATTTGAGTATATTCAACACAGGTATACTTTTTAATTGCTTTAAAATGCACATGAACTTTACCCTTTACCGATACGACCTGCATTTAAAGGCCAATGAATGCATTGACTACAGGCTAGAACCTCTCAGAATTTCTAATTTCTACTACTGTCGGTCACATAGTGCTGCCGGACACTTATTCTTATGGATTGAGCACCCATTTGGCTAGAAGCCTAGGTATTTCGCTACTGGCCTGGTCATTCGAACAGCGATCTAGTCACTGGGTAATTGGCGTAAATATTCTACTAGAGTTCCAATCATTGAAATAGAAGCCTAGTCGGTCGGCCACGGTACCAGTCATTCGGATAACTGCCTAGTCTTTCAGCCAGCGTTCTAGTCATTTGTACGCGGTCTGGTCAATCAAATTAGGTCTCATTCATTCAATTAGGGCCTAGTAACTTGTACGGAAACGGAGTCATTGGAAGCCATGCCATTTGGCTAGAAGCCTAGTCATTCGGCTAGGAGCCTGGTCAAGTAGCTTTAGAGCCATTTATTTGCGGTACAACTAGAAAATAGACAACTTGATACCAAAAATGACTTCAGAATTGATTAGGCTTGTCAGCTATACTCACGTTTGCCGTGGATATGCGTAATAATATTAAGGTTAACTTGGACTGACAACCTTCACAGAAATGACTGACAAATAAGGCATAGTTTATCTCGGGCTTGTCAATTACCTTTTATATCGATCAGGACAGCACAAGGTGGCAGAAATTTAGAATTTGATCCCAAGCGGCGCATAATTTGACATACTGATACGTTTGTACCATGTTCGATCCCCCCACCTTAAGACAGATATCAAATTCTTGTTTTACACGGCGATGAAAATGTAAATTGAAATGACTGAGATTGTGGAAGTGGAGGCTGTCCCAGACATTCGTCGACATTCACATTAAGCATGGATTAATAAAGTTCTTGAAAAGCTAAGCTCATTATTTTCCCGTGGTGAACCGCCTTCGTCTGAGTCTTGGAAAGAAAGATTTAAGTCAGACGGACTGAGATTTTGACGGAACACGAGTAAAAGTTGAGTTGAGTTATTAGCGTCAGAATGCTAAGGATTTGATTTGAAAATCCTAGACGTCCTAGTCCGAGTCCTAGTGTTCTAGTGAATCTATCTGTAAAATGAATGACAGACAGGGCCAATAAGCCCTTGGCAGGAAGAGATTTGTCACTTTTTTTATGAATGGCTCCCGGATAAAATCATTAGTTTTCTCTCTCCCTTTCCGTTTACGACAAAACAAAAAGAGGTTTCAATTGATGACTCGGAATCACGCAACTTTGCCTTTTTTGGGCGAAGTCAACTCAATTCACACACAAACAAAATAACAAAATAATCGTAGATCCGCCCGGGGTGCCCCTTCCTTCTCATAAACTCGCTTGAATGTATTTCTACACTCAAATCTCAAATTCCGGTCATTTTTTACAAGAATTTCCACATAAACCTCGGATTCTCGTTTTTTTTTTGCCTTACTCTGGTCAAGAATTCCAGAAAACTGTTGTCAACATTCGGACCAATGTTCTATATTATGTAATCTGCAGGATCTATGGATTCACGGGGTTCTGCCTTTTTGTGCTTGTTAATTGTGATACAGAAATGGGCAGGTGATATTCCTTAAGCATGAATGAGTCCTCCAAGGCAACTTGACAACAGAATCTTAGGTAAGCTCATACTGTCCAACAAAAAAAATTGAGTTTGTTAAAAATACTGCCATGTCCGAAACTTTAAGTACTCCAGGAATAGAACCACTTCTTTAAGCGGGACTCAATCTTTGAGAATTCTGGGTTAATTATTTTGTCTGAATAGTATGAGCTTACCTATATAGTAGGAACGTTGTCGAATTATTTTGGAATATTCATGCATAGGACGGAAACAAGGGTGATACGACGAGAAATTAGCTCCATGTAAGTTTTATGTAAATGACTTTGTGAGAATTCTTAGGGTGATTTCCAGGAATTGCTTGTGAAATCCTTCAAGTGTTCGCGGTTTTTCCTCTGGAGCATTTTTCACGGTTGACTTGAGTCAAGTTGACATGACTTTTGGTGTCATGTCATAGTTCTTGGAAATTTCTCCTTAACGCTCTTGCTCCCATACAGTACGACGCGACCACGGACGAGTGCGACAATTTACAATACTTTTTTATGCCATAAAAAATTCGTCGTCGAAAGGATTGTACGTCATGTAACATGGGATATCCCATGCTAAGTTTTTGAAGCGGATCTTCGCTCATAAAAACCCCAGGAAGTTCACAAAACAAGAGCCGCCACCGAATCCCCTTTAGTTCCTAATATTTGTCGTATGTCGCCGGCTTTGCTTTAAGTCAACCAAGAAAATGGCACATAAAGTTTTTTGAGAATTTGATATAAAAAAATAAAGGTTTTATGGCATTTTGAACTTTGAAGGGCAAAATTGAAGTCCTGAAGCGTATTTTGGACCAGAAGATTAACTGTTGGGACATTTTGTCCAATGGTGCGTCTGAAATGTATTTGGTGCTGAATATACTGGAACAGCATTTGCAATGTACGCAATAGTACTGAATATGACTCTTTGGATCTTATATGATGCTAATAAACAAAATTTTAAGTGTTGGAAGGAACAAAGGAATAAAAAGCAAAGATCTCAGATTTTATGAGTTTGGCACACTTCAGAATTTTGCAATTCTTCCCTCGTTTATTATGACATGACAACAATTCGCTCATTTTTGTGTGCAGTCACACTCAGAATGGAGTTATTTGGTTTTCTTTCCTCTTTCCTGTGAAGGAATTTAAGGTTGGAAGTGAGAGGATAGAGGTATCCGACTGACTATCCGGGTAATAAAGTTAAGTGACTTGAATGAGTCAATCTGGGAAGAAGGTGGGTCTTGGAGGCAGGATCTTTATTCAAGACTAAATGACTGGGAAAGGTGACTTTTTGACTTCTTTCTCGCCACGGGGGAACTCCGACCGACAACACCACGAACGTCTTCTTTACATCGTAGGGATTAAATTACAGGGAGGTTCATAATCGGGATTTATGTACATATATGGGGTTACAGGTTGGGTTTTGGGGTTTTTGGTTCACAAATTCTGGCCAGGTTATTGGAATTTTTATGAAATTTGGCCGTGTTCCTGTTCCTACCTGTTGAAGCCGATAAACTCATGAAAACCGCCAAAACCTGAACTAGAAATCTAAAACCCGAAAAAATTAATAGTTCTATTGGAAAAACCCGGGATTTTTGCACTGAACCCCAAATACACATAACTGGCCGTATTTATTATGAATTCAATGACATTCCTAGACAAAATTCCTTAAAATTCTTCATGGAAAATCAGATTAACCAGGGGAAGGTACCCCTAATAGTAGGAAAACACTACAAGCGAGTAAAACGTCTTTAAAGCAATAATACTTAGACATTATCATTCATTCCTTGTGAGTAAGTATTATGAACCACCCTGTACTTTGTATTGTATTGTATATTCCTACTTCATAATAGACCTGCGAGCACTGAACAGACAGACACAGACGTCTGTTCAAAACTTCATTCTGTTCATTTCTTGAACATCTTTGTGTGAACTCTGAACCTGAACCCACCCTTGGGTCATGTGACTCTTAAGAGTCTTTCTTTTTGGTTTTTGACCTCCTGGGGTGGCTTCGGAGGGGGTGGAAGAAGACGTTGGTGGTAGTCCTCAATTTCCATCACTCTCCAAACTCAGTCCAAACGTCAAAACCAACCATTTATACACCATTACGCTCTCCTTCAATAGAAATCGGGATGTCCTGGGGCTAAATTGTGCAATAGTGAGTACTCTCAAATAAACTTAAAGATAATTTTGGAATTACAATTTTCAAAAACTTTTCAAAAAAAAAATTATAGAATGGAAAATTGTCCCAAATGTCAGGAATCGAAAAGAAATCAGTCAAGAAAAATTCTCGGTCCTGGGAGCTGCAAATTAGAAAATCTTGCTATGCATTTCCAGTAGATTTTAGGTCACTCCATTTGTCCTAGGGAAGGTACCTCTGGGCGTATAGGAAAGAATCATTACGACACACATGTCCCTTGTGGGCCTGTACGGCATGGACAAGCGTCGCCGCACAAATTCTCGGTAGAGATTGGATTGCTTTCAATTTGGCCTAGGATAGGTACCACAAGTAGTAAGTAGGACAGTGATGGAAAAGACATTGTGAGTCCGAGGTAATCAAAACCCTCACAAATTGAACGAACTGATAGTAATCTTAATAAAACTGGACAGTTTCAATGATAATGGGCTGAAATCACTTTAACCATTAATTGAAAGCTGAAAATTGGGGAGGTATTGGTGCTCTATGGGAGTTTGTGGTGACCAGTTGCCCATTTTTGTGTGAGCTAACTGGATGGGTGTGTTGTTTTGGTGACTGTCCATATTATTTTCCCAGGAGGACAAAGAAAATGCTTGACTTGCACCTTCCGTCCATCTGATAAAGGAAGAAGTGTTTTGAAGTGAAAAGATGTGACTCCTTGACACCCAGTGTGACTGTGTGACTGTGTGCCACCCACGCACCTACCCTATTTATCCATTTAAGACGTCTTTGGACCCAAATTTCTTATTTCTTGGGAAGTTGAATGATATATGGAGACCTCAGAGACTCAGCGTGACACTCACCCATTCAATTCCAATTCCAAGTCTTTTCTTCCCTTTATTTGACTCCCTACGGGTCAAGCCAAGAGGGTAAACAGAACAGAACAGGAGTCAGAACAGCGTGGAAGTCAAAAACCACTAGGCATAGAGCTAAAATTTCTTCATTTGTGTTTCACAAGGAAATTTTCTCAAAATCACACTTGCTGATAAATCAATGTGAAATTTCATAGTCCAATCATCGCAAATTTGAAGGAATAGGAACCTAGAGGTTTTCACCTAGTTCAAGCATGGGTTTTCTCAACTATCGCCCTGATAAGCAAGTTAAGGGTAGGAAAGTCGGGTACCATGCCCAAGGATGGTTAAAAGCCATAGAGCTCGGTGTGATGATAGTGCAGTAATGCATTCGTCAAATTGATGTGAATTTTTGTACTTCTATAGCAAGGTTGGGAGCTTTCTCCCTCGTAGAAATTGACGATAAGCCATCATTTGACTCAGAATGTGTTATATCTAAATTTTGTCATCTGAAAAAACTAAAAGCAGGATAGATAACATATGTCCAGGGTATAACCCCATTGGTTTTTAGCAGTAGTAAATTCAATTTCAGTTGTCACTGATGTCAATATTCGGATCGTACGCGTATGGTTAGAAAGATTCCCTTGTCAAGTCAAATTCTTAAATTGCCAAGGAGCAATTTTTGGGCCCTTGAGACGTCTTTCTTATTCTTTCGTTCTTGAAGGAAGGAACGGAAGGTGTGGAATTCCAGAGAACAATGCGTGTGAATTGAAAATAGGGTCTTTTTTTTGAAAATGCAATGGTGTATAGAGAAGTGGTAAAGACCCACCTCTTGACTTTTTGACTCACCGTTGTGTTGTGATTGAGAGATCTTTTCAGACTTCAAATGGGTTCACATGAAAGGCAGTTGATGGATTGCATATTCCTTTCCCGTTTTTACCAATATTTCTATCCTACACTCCAAACCACTACAGACTACAGCTACATTTCAATCCAGATATCGTGGTCCTGGTTTCGGAATTCAGATTTGGAGCTTCAAGTTGACAGTCAGTCACTCAATCTCTTCTTCTTATCTTTGCTTTTATATTTGACTAGCATGACAACAAAAATAGAGAAAGGATGCAAACTCAAAACAAATGGTATTATAAATAGGAATACCGTTTAATTAAAATAACACGCTATGGTACTAATCCAGATTCCTCACATTTATTTTGTAACATAGATTACAAATTCTGTCGTGACCACGAAAAAATTCAGTTCGTAGAGGAAATGAAGGCGGTACGATTTGATTGAGTGGCGGTCAGGTCCGGGGTTCAATTCCAGGTGGGCCCACTTCCCAAATCCTTGTACGGTTGGGTGTTCGCACAGTACTTGGTCTTCAGAGATCTTGGTTGATTTTTTTGGGTCGATGGGGCCTCTAGAGTAACTTCTCTAAAGAATAGTCACCTTATTGATATAAATTCAGGTCCATAGGAGCCAAGGTTAAGAGCCAAGGCCGAGGATTTAGCTAAATCTTGTTTTTTTTACCAATTTTTATTTGTTTTCGGATTTCAAATTCTATATTCTAATAAAGGTAGTTCATACGTTGGTGTTCAGACCGAGCGCCTTCCAATTCAGACACGTCGTAAACAACGAACCGTGGAATTAATTTCTAGACTACGACAGTGGTTTCATGATTTTTGCAAGCATTCTGATTGTAATTACACGCGAATGATTGTATAAATGAAATAATGGAAGACCATGGGACAAGTGAGTGAGTCACAGTCAAAATCCGTGCAAAAGAGTAACTGAAAAGAGCCAAGAGCCAAGAGTCGTCAGTCGTGTCGTGAACTGATTTTGAAATGGCGAATGTTTTGTGAATAAAAGAATTCTTGATTGTCCAACAGGCCACGAACTCTTGAGCAGTTTTTGTTCTCCCCTGCCTGCCTCAGTCTGAGTCTGAGTCTGAGTAATTTACCTGCTGACGAAGAATAATTGACGACGACATGTAGAATGAAAAGAAAAAGAAAAAGACAAGACAATCAAAAAACACTCCGCTGTTTTTTTTTATTCTTTAAAAAAGAAGAGTTGAAGAGTGAATTCAAGTAAATCACGACCTTTCTCCCTCCTCCGTACCCACTTCCCTTTTATTTTTATATTTTTATAAAGAAATTCACAAAAAATCAGACACGGCGTGGTTCGTTGTTGGAACAATAATTAACTCTAAAATACTCATTATATTTAACCTTACCGGTCATGTAATGCAAATTGGGTCGAAATGATACTGTATACGCCTGATGTAAAGTTGGAATTCCACGGATTTTTGATATGTTGTAGCCCTTGTCATTCCGAACAATTTTTGTGAGGGTCCTACCCCGAAAAGTCTTGCCGTTTGGCCGCTAGACCTACAGATGTGGGCATGTGTGATGACGTAGAGTGAAAGCGAAAGTGAAACTCACTATACTGCATCTCATATGCCCGCCTGTTTATCTCTAGCGACCGAACGGTAAGACTTTTGGGGTAGGACCTTCACAAAAGTTGTCCAGGGTACCAAAGACTACAACATATTAAAATTCCAAAGAATTCCAGCTACGTACACTTTTTCATAAGGTGTATGCGGTATCCTTTCCCAATTTTGAGCTCAATATGGGTAAGGTCTGTTCCTGGTGGTGCTGGGAGGGTTAATTTCCAAAGTTGACTACTGGGGAGATTCCCATGGAGCAGCAGTGGAATAATATAGGTCAGTCTTGGCGTCCATGCAGTATTTCTTAGTTTGAGATGCGGGTGGTGGTGTGAAATTTGAATGAAGAGTTTTTGTTTTGTTTTGTTCAGAACAATGAAATCTTGTGTTAAATAAAATCCACTCTTTGGCACAAACTTAACTTAGGAGTCATGATCTTTGGCTAAGTTGCGAAATCAAGTACCGAAAGTGCCAGCCCCTTAGTACATCGATTCTTCCACAAATAAAAGAAGCAGATGCAGATTGTGCTGTACTATTTTCTTAATTTATTCAAAACGTGGTTCAACTATAATTTATAATCAAAGATGAAAGAGAAAGTCATAATTAGACCACGCTAATTGTAAAGACATTTAACGAGCATTAATTAACTCGAATGGAAGTCAATCCGTCCTAGCATTCTCGCTAACGAGGGAATCCCTTACTGTTTAGTTCGAAAAGTTATCTCAGGAACTAAACATTTCAAAAATACTTTTTCTTTTCAAAAAAACTGTTAAAAATTCACCCCAGAAAGATAAACAATTTTAGTCGACACTTTTCTCGCATTGCCCCGAAAATAAACTAACCTCTTAAATTAAATTTTGTCTACACTAAAAATACCCATTCGGTGATCTACCCGGGTTTTAAACGGCTACGGTTCTCATATTCACCTGCCTGATATAAAATCCCTAGTCTAATGTTGATGTGCGTTTCATTGTTGATATGGTAATGAGGTTTCAAATGATGGACTGGCGGTCCACTTGATTAGTCATCCGAAAGATGAAAGATTTCCTCCTCCGCTCCGTCTTAAGTCTTAAGGAAGGAGTCCCAGTCCGTAAAATAAGGTGTCGTTAAAACCAAAGGTGTTTTCTTTAAAAAACAGATCCTCTTCACACCTCTCACGCTTTACTACACATTCACACATGTACATGTATGTATGTGTCCCAGGCTATAAGTCATTTCAGGTCACAAGGTCACCTATCTTCTATATCCTTCTATATATGGCCACGTTTCAACTATTCGGTCTAGGTCTAATTCGCGTTGAATTTGGTCTTCAGACATTTCCGGTTTATTTTTTTCGGTTTGGTGGGGCCTCTAGAGTAACTTCTACCTGGAAGAGTCACCCCGTTGATATCAATTCTGGCATAGGAGCTAGTAATTCCTTAAATGGATGCTTTATTTTTGAATAATTTCGTTGCCCATGACATAAACGTACAAAGACAGCATACATCTGCTCATTTTTTACAACTAGAACTAGACTTGAAATTTTTTGGTGAGTCGAAGTTGTAATCCGGTGCATTGGAATGGAATTGAATTGCTCACACCCACACTTGAGGTTGGAGTTGAAGTTTGGGTCTTCGGAGAGGTGAGAATTATTGGATGGGGTGTTGGGAAAGCCAATTATGGTGTTCCGCTTCACAGACTGTCCCAAAGTCCTTTGCCATCTCTATGCATTTTGGACACGTTCAAAGCTAAAAGCTCACTCACAATGTCACAATGTCATCATCCGACCCCAAATAAGTATCTCTAGTTCTCTGTCTGCCAAATCTCAAGATTACTAATCTTTGGCCATCAAACAACTCAAAATCCGGCCACTCCATTGTTATTGTCCTCTCAACTTAATTTTAAGAGTTCAGAAATCTTAAAAACGATGTTTCCAAAAACTTTATCGTCAATATAGAGTTGTTCATACTACTAGGGTGACGTGCCCTCTCGTAATTCACAGTTAATGACTAACAATACGCTCAACTCATTCTGTATATTAAAAATCCACTTTTCTAGGGATAGAAAAATCTTTAGGGACATGCCAGTTGGTGTCCGTGCCATTGACAAACTAGTCTCCGCCCATTTCCGTGACGTATGACCAGACTTCGGTCAATTACTTTAAAAATGTTATTAATTACAAACTCCAAATTACACCCTTATTTCTGATTGTAATTAATTATAATTACAAATACAAATGGAGAAATTTCGAGAGTAATTAACTACTATTACAATTACGTGGACAAAAATGGAAAAGTAATTAATTTCAATTACAATTACGTAATTGTAATTTAAAATGCATTTACAATTACAAATTACAATTCAAATTACTTCCTCGAATTGATGATTTTATGTGTGCTAACATCATAGTTGCATCTTTGTATTTGATGGTCAAAATTTTAAGTAATTGTAAAAGTAATTGAAAAAAATATTAATTCAGTTACAAATTACAATTACAATTACACACAATTTCTAAAGTATTCAATTACAATTACAAATTACACCCGGGATTCTGAAAGTATTTAATTACAATTGCAATTACGTAATTGTAATTAGATTTTGTAATTGAAATTACAATTACCAATGTAATTGACCCAAGTCTGCATATGAGCTACGTACGGAGTACACACAATACATAAGAATATGTACCGAATGATCATCGAGTTACCCATTTGGAGTGGCCCAGAAAAAAGTCAAGAATTTCTGTCTACGTGCTTCTTGAATTTCACGAAGAGTTTTTTAAGAGCAAGACTTGACCTTTTTTTCTTTTCTTTGTTTGGATGAAACTGAAGATTACGATTACGGTTGATGATTGCGCTGACTGGGATGGGAGTGACAGGTCAAGAGTAAAAAGGGTGAGTGGAGACACAAATTCCTTCTGAGAAAATTGATATTTTTTGAAGTCAAGAAAATGATGTGTGAACGGATAAAACAGGTAGAAGGTAGAAATTCATGAAGGACAATAGGCAATAGGATCTACCTGGTCCAATAGTGTACAGGGTCCATTGCGATAGCAGTGTGTTTGTCTATGTTTGACGAATGAGTCAAAAAATAGTGTTTAGTAAAAAAAATGATCTTCTCATCTTTTTTATTCTTGAGCTAAAAAGCCATGTCAAATCACCCAGGATGATGCTACTGTGGAGAAAATCATGCATGAAAACAATGGATTTTTCTACACTGCCCGCTCACTCAATTGTTCTTTTTTTAAAAGGGGAGAAAATTTGGGATTAAACGTGAGGATAGATTTTTCTTCTTCCCCTTGTTTCGCTTGGTTGAATCATTTTTTTAAAAAAAATCCTTCTGAAGGTGTCTGTTCTGAAGAAGCAACGTGCAGTTGATATCGTGTCCTAATAAAAAGATAACGAAATCTCTATATAACGAACCAATCAATGGAGAATTAAAAACAGAATAATTCGGACTCAAATTTTCTTCAAAATGCGAATTTCAAAATTTCCATCATCGGTGTTATGGCAGCATTGAATATACTGGCCAGAAAACTATGAATCACCCTCTGTAGTTCTGTATTCCACTGTATACCTGCTATACGAATGTGGTTCAAAATATTGTTCGATTTAAAGATGAGATATACATTTCGTAACTCATTGTTAGATAACTTTCGATACTTATTTACATAATTTGAGGATTGTTTTGAGTGTTGGGTGAGTGGGTTTGCATGAAATCGTCAAATCACCTTGCAATGCATGATCGGATGTTTTGAATCTGAACTGGACGTGAGATCGAATCAGCTCCGCATAATTTCATTTGCAAAAACCGTGAAACCTGTTCGAAAAAAAAACTATTTTCATCCAAAAAATCCATGGAAAGCGTAAAAATTTGAGACTGGCTAACTAGAAAAGTGAGAATCTCGGAAATGACATGCACAGGTTTAAAATGAAGTACGTGTAAATAAATAACTTTCGTGCTTGGTCAGCTTGATTTCGAAACAATGATTATTTGAAATTATACTCAATGTCGTGCATGCATGAACTTTCCAAACTCAAGTGATGTTAGACCACAGTCATCAAGTCATCTTGTTGCAATAATGTGCTCCCTGATATTTGCGGTTAGATCGCCCATGGAGGATTGAACCCGATTATTTTTTTATTACCTTACAATTGACGTCATAAATCAGGTACACTTGTTATATGAGTCAAAATTATGAATAATCACTTTTTTGTATCATCTCCACATTTTCTTAGTATTTTTATGGTTCACCAAATATTTGTGTACAAATGATTTGCCCCGACAAGGGGATGGTACAGAAGGTTATTACTACATTATTAAATTGGCTTAAACTGCAGTATTAGTAACTCGTGTACATTGTACTTGCACACTGACGAAGGTACCCCTAGTAGTAGGAGGATGAGTCAATGATTTAAATAATTGTCCAATCAAATCCAAACGAAGCAGAACAACTTCTTTGAATTAGAAATCAAATCCTACCTGAAATGCAACCTATAGTTTGTCGTAATTAGTGCACCAAAAAAATCGGGTACACCCTGTATTTGTACACAAGTTCACATATGGCCATGTGTGAACCACCCTTTGAAACTGTATACCGTAAAATCCCGAATAGAAGGCGGGTCTTCTATTCATTCACGCAAGGTTAGAGGTCAATGACTTTCACCACTTACACCATTAGGTTATATGGAGAAAGCCGGAGAAAGACCCGCACTCTATTTGAGCCCCGCACTCTATTAGGTGCCCGCCTTCTATTCGGGATTTTACGGTATCCTGTTTTTTTACCATGTCCTGTCTTTACTGACGCAACTGACTGATTAGCAGTTTCGCCACTGTACATTTACATGTGCACACGAATAGAGCCTTGAGGCGGATGTGTAATTCAGTAGTGGTGCTTGTGCTTGGACACTAAGGATGATCACACCTTGTCGAATCGTTCTCAATTGATTCTGAATGAACATTGGCCATTGCCATTACCCACGGAAACGGACACGGATGATATGATAATAGCACCATAAGAAATTCTAGAGTAAATAATACACCCGCTCTAAACTAACACATTTTTTGTCTCCCCTTCTTCTTCTACTTCTTCATAATTTTCCGCTTCATTGTTCCCTAATTTTCTGTCAAGTAACTGAAAATGTCTGTCAAGTCGCCGGGCCGGGCCGGAGTGGTCATGCATCACATTTGCAGTCCATGCCACGCATCGTTGCCTTTAACTCCTTGTCCTTACATGTGAATTTGAACCAACAGTGATAATAAAATGAGATGGACACACATAAGAGTTCAATTTTTTTTTTAAATAAGAAGACCTTACCAATTTTGGGGCCTAACCTGAAAACGATCTTATTTTAATAACGTCCCAGCATATTTTGATGACATATTTCGGCATTATTTTGATTTTTTTTAGTTTTTTAAAAGTGGGCCTTACAGATGTTGGGACCTAACCTAACCACGATCTTATTTTAATAACCCGTAGCATATTTTGATGACATATTTTGACAAATTTTGATTAGTTTTTAGTTTTTTAAAAAAGGACGTTACAAATTTTGGGACCCAACCTAACTACAACGTTATTTTAACAACGTGCGGCATATTTTAATATCATGTTTTGACATGTTTTGATCTATTTCTAATCTTATTTTAATTGCGTATTTTGGGCGTTAAAACTAAATCAGAAGAATTTAAAAAATTAGCCATTCTTGAAAGTACGCCGCTCAAGACCCAAATAGTATAGAAAATATGGTAAGATCCGTTAAAATTTAATGCAATGTAAGGAACGCGTTACATGTTGAACACTTAGAATGTTTAATGATTGGAATCGGACACGTCAAAAACCCCAAAAGAAACACCAATTTTAGATTCTTGTACAAAAAACGGCCAAAGAAGACGATTTTGTGGACAATATATATTTTTTGGGCAAAATATTGACCAATTTTGCAAGTTTATTGAACATTGGAGTGTTTCAGTTCATCGAACTGATGGTTAAAGTGTACGTTACGGATTAAGGAAGGATTTCTTTCTGAGGTGCCGTGCCGTCGTGCGATCAAATTCCAAATTGTAATGGTTTAAATTGTAAATAGTTTGCTTTCCCATTTACACTCACACTCACACAAAAATGATGATGACCATTTGTTTTTCATTCACAAAAAAAAGAACTTGTGGAAAGCAAATCAGCCAGAAAATAATAAATGGTCTTTCCGTTCCGTACAAATATTACAATGCATTGAGCAATGTCTCTGGTCAAACTGAAAAATGCGTGGGCGGGAATGCGGAAAGGGGCGGGTGCGGAAATCCATTTGTTAAGTTTCATTCTCAAAATTTTGTATCTCAATTTTTTATTATTAAATACATAAATCTCTGTCTGTTTTCAATTTCTATTAGCTAAAGGGGTAATATATTTAATTAAACAAGTCAATTAGGGCAAACGAATACAAAAGTATACATTATTGTATATGTCATACGGCCAGTGCCAATTAATGTGTATTTTAAGTATTTTTACCTACTACTGGGGGTGCCCTTCTGGAAATCGACGAAATCTACAAGGACACAGTACGAGATGGTATTTAAATTTACCTTATTCCATTTAATATGTCCATTTCCATTTAAATTATATTGCTTGTCCGTGAGAATTGGTTATTGGTATGCTAATTGATTGTCTCACATTCCTTACACACATTCATTCTCCTCATAACGAACCAAAGCATTTTAGGATTTTAGTCCTCACAAAATAATTTGAAGGGAATAATATTTTGGGCTCACGTGCTGAGGATCGTGTTAAACGAACATGTAAAAATGTCTATGACCCGAGTCCGGGTCCGGGTCCAAGTCAAGTCTCCCGGGTGCGAGTTTTAAGCACTTTCATTAATTGTGATAATGCGAGTGAGGGCTGAAACGTCAAAAAAGTCCAGGTTATCGTGTTAACTTAATTCGTCTTTAAATGTGATCCCTCATGCAATACCATCATACATACCTTGTTTCTCTTTATCTTCAAGACTCTTTTCCATTTCCTAGCTCACAGGGTGCTTAAGTTTACTCAGTACTAATCGATAACATAATCAGCAGGCGTTTATTTACAGGGTGGTTCATAACCACTGTACTAGCTGGTTCAGAAGAATCACGTTTTCTTAGACCAGAGTCATGTTTTATGGCAATAAAGCATTTTCTTTTGTAAGAGAACAATTTATGAACCGCCCTGTACGATAATTGTGTACATGTTCGTCTATTTAGCTATTTAAACATTTGAGAATTGGTGACGCCCTTATGGTTTTCCCTTGGGGTTGAGCCAGGATGAGAATAATGTGGCAAAATTTCATAGTGCCAAGTCCTCACGCATTTATTCATGTTTTTTCCTAATCTGAGCTTTTCATGTTAAGTGGTTTTGGCATGCGAACAAGAACAAACCAACATGATTACGATTTTTTTCTAACCCCAAGCACCAAGCAAGCCAGTTCGAATTGAATTGCTCTTCAACGTATTGAGTCAAACTTTTTAGCATTTTGGCATGCATGCAATCCAACCGTATTTTTTTTTCGCACGCCCTTTTTCCATTCTTCCATTACTGATAATGTCAATAGGGTGACCGCGAATTTGATCCCGTGTGATAAGAATAGGAATAAGTGAGCGCGATAAAAATGCAGAACGCGGGTCATTTTCCCACGTTATCGTCAGATTTCATCTTATCCCCGTAATTCAGGCACCCCTGATTAAGTTATTGAGAACTGACGATGATTATTGCGATATTGCAAATAAGCACGTAAGTGGTGCATTGCATTGGATTGTTTTGCCAAGTCTGGATCGTATGACAATCTGCGAGTCAAAATATGGATAATTATGTTGCCAATTCATGAGGATATTATGTTTTATTGCTTGCTGAGACTTGGGAACCGATTAAGAATGTTTTGCCGACGCTTCGTCATCATTGTCTGAGATTTTGGTGGCGTACTCAATTTGCTTTTTCAGAGACTGGTCTCTATTTTAATTGTATTTTTCAAGTTGAATGTACTGATCATTTATATCACTTCTTATGTACAGTTTTCAAAAAAGTTGACACATTTTCAGAAAAAAATATTAACCTACTCGAAATTACTCGAAGAATAATCCAGAATCGCTGATCTCAGATTTCCATGAGAATTTAATCGGAGTGAAGTTGACTTTAATACTGCCTTGTAGTTGTAGTTGTAGAGTCTGTCTGGAGTATTTGCAGATACGTGAGTAAATCGTGGGAATCGAGCAATTAAATGTCGTATTTATTGCAAGGCCAACAGTCAGTGACTTTCCATACTACAAATATTATCACTTCCGAATTGCATAATCTAATATTATTAATTAATGTCAGCAGATTCTTATCAGGCGGTAGTAGAAACCAATGTATGTACCAGACGACGAAATCTTTAAAACCCCTTAAAATGCCATTGAAATTGCCATTGAAAATCCTCAAAAAAGTTTCAATACATTCTTCAAAAAAGTCAGAATTTCTTTGGAAATCGTCAGAACTTCGAAATCGTTATCATTTTGAAATGATGCGAAATTGTCTCGAAGATCAACAAAATTCTCAAACACTTATGAAAGGCGTAAAATGAGTCGAAATTCTATGAAAATCGTCAAATACCTCATCAAAATGACAAAGAATTCTGGAAACGCGTTAAAATTGCCTTTGAAAATCGCGGAAAAACCTGAAAGAAAGGCCAAAACGAGAAAATCGGCTTATTTTGTTTTGAAAATCGTCAAGAATCATATAAAGATCGTCAGAAAAGGGCAAAACTTCAAGATGCGAGTTAAAAAAATGCTAAATTTTGCCATCTACGCACTTATATGAAATCTAACTACATTTCAGTAATAAAAACTATTACCACGATCCAATCCAATGTTATCACAGCATATAGTAAATTGTACTCACCATATGGTAAACCCACACAGAAATAAATAGTAGAACTGAGTCAATTCCTTCAACTAATTAATTATTCTCTTAGAATTTATTTGTAATTTATATTCAATGAGACAGAGGCTGACGTGAGATCAAATCGGGTCCAAAAACCTAATAATTGTTTAATTGTGTGAATGGTCGTATAATTTAGACATTTAATTGGTCTGCCACCTACAACCACTCACTCACCTGTTCTCTTCTCACTTCTTCAACTGTTTAACTAATTTTCTAGTGAACAAAACAGTGAAAACTTTGTGGAAATAATAATGCACGGTTCTGAATGCGATTCCACATGAATTGAGTTTTTCGGGAAAAAAGAAGGACAGAAACACAAAATGTAAAAGAAATCTTGAATTTGTGAAAAAAACAAAAAAAAACAACAAAAAAAAAACAAAAGATCTCGTTAACAGTTCGCACCTTCGCAAATTCTCTCTTTGCTTTGGACTTGCGAAATTAAGGAATTGCGTGGGGTTTAAAAACCGCTAGACTCTCAGAAGTCAAGTTAAATGGATTTTTTTTGTCCCATACAATTTGAATTGCAATCATCATCATGTGTCTTTATATTGTGGTCATTGTGAATCTAATTACACTCTGTTCTCACTCTCTTGAACAAACAGTACGGCACACACACCAAAACAATGAGAATCCTAGCAAAAAAAAACAACCATGCTCAGACTTCTGCTTGAGATTTTCTACAAATCGAGGTTGTGAAATCCTAATTTGCCGTTTCTACGATATTTATATTTTTGGCATTTCTTTCCTCACTGGTTTATTCCTGCTACTAGTGGTACCTTCTGTAGGCGTAATGGAAGCTAACCAGCCCTGGCCCTGACGCAGAATACCATGCGATCATTGACGACGCAATTACGGCGAATGTCAACTAGTGTGTGTGTTCCAATGTTTTTATAAAGTGGTCTTTTGTCAAAAGACTTTCCTACTATTAGGAGTTGTACCTTCTCTGGACGCC
Source organism: Protaphorura glebata (assembly GCA_034694305.1). Taxonomy (NCBI): domain Eukaryota; kingdom Metazoa; phylum Arthropoda; class Collembola; order Poduromorpha; family Onychiuridae; genus Protaphorura; species Protaphorura glebata. The sequence goes on along the minus strand of JAQFYE010000190.1, from coordinate 23,867 downwards.
AATGAACACGTAGGTATTTTTTATAAAGTAGCACAGTGCTTTTTCCCTAGAATTTTTACCTCCTACTAGGGCTACCTTCTTCCTTCTTTACCCGGTCAAACTGTATAGTGCATGAGCAATTGGACTCAGACTTTTGCTTGCCGAAGAAACCTGGATATTAGACCCGACCGCTATATATTTTGAGGTTTGCGTGTGCCAGCGATGAGTTGTGAAAGGACCTTGTGGAAAGGTCCGATTTTTTTTTACAACAGTTGACTCTGAAACTGAAAAGCTTGACCAAATAAAAAAAGCGATCTCACTCAGAAGCGATTCAATTTAAAAATAATAGAATCTCACGATGGATTGTGAAAACGTGCGGGGGCGCGGGTGGGCATCATTGTTGACGCGCTGACGGAATTAACTGTAATTAAAAACAAATAAATAACAAAGGAATTTCGGCAATCCAAAGAAAAAACGGACAGAAAAAGTCAATGTGTAATAGAAATGTAGTAGGATGCATTGACCTGGAAGGAAACAATTAAACATTTAGTCCAAGAAGTCTCCAATCAAAGAATTAAGTTGTTAAAAGATCCATATTGTTCTGCTAAAGACGTGGAGGGGGCGGGAGATGTTTGTTGGTTTGTTTGTTTGTCTTTTTAGTGTGCGTCAGGTGAAATTATTCTCGTTAATTTGAAGATTCGATTCCCCATTTCGTTCCGCATCCCTACTCCCTAGATTTCCAAATATTTAATTGAAGAAAGACGCCAACGCCGGTAGTGTTGGGAACAATTACACAATTAAACTCGCAATTTGGAGAGAAGGTCCGGAAACTCACGAGAATTCAAGAATTTTTCTATTCATTCTGCAGAGTGCCAAATGTTACAAGAGAATCACGAGGGAATCACATGTTCATTTATTCCGTGGAATTTCGGTGGTCCGCTCTACCGCTCTTTACATAACGGATAAGATATAATTTATTAAGACGTCGTGCGTCTGGAGTATGGGAGACTCAACGTCATGTTAATTCATTTGACGTTCAGGCAGAGAAAAAAGAAAGAAACCTTAGAGTAGATGACCAAGCTAAGGGAATAATAATGGTGACCGCAAAAGGTCAAAGGTTAATTAAACGTAGCCCTGCATTTATGGAAGATTTAGTGACATAGACATGACGGGTCCAACTGTAAAAGAATATTTCTCAAAAGACCTTACCACAAATGTCATGCTTTTTGGTCCAAGTTATGTGTTTTCAAACGATAAGCTATCAACCTTGCAAAGTATAGACCAAAGGTCAAAGTAGGCATGTTGGGTTGAGTGATTCCTGTTGGGGTAACTTGTTGGAAAATAATCTGTTGTAAGTTAGCATCGGTGCCGTAATTCCAAGGAAAAACAAAAAACCGATAAAAGCAGATAAAATTTGCGAACGAAAATCCCCGCCAAGGGACCAAAAGTGGTAACATTTCGCCGCCTGTCAGAATTGGACTGATTTAAGTAAAGTTCGGCTCAAAAATTGAGCGAACTACGACGCCTTGCCTAAGTTAATAAAAATTGCTGCATCATTTCTCATTTTGTGGATTGCCGATTGCGCAATAACAACGGAAAGGACATACGAAAATTGAGCTGAATTTGGAGTAAACTCGTGATTGAGTTCTCCATTGATAAGTGAGGACTGAGGATGATTGCAAAATGAAACGGATCTCATTTGCATCTCAAATTACTGTTATTTATTCACTCACATTTGATTATTTGGAATTTAACCTTTGACTAGGGTTGGAATGATTCAAGTACAAGTACGAGGGATTTGACATTCAGACTTGTCCTATGAAAGGATCCATTCAAGTTGTGCGTGACATGACAGTCACATTCATTAAATTATGAAAAGTACACAGGTGAAGGGAAATTCTTTATCAGTTTGGAACACAAAGCCAGGACTCATTCACATCACTTCCGTACTTGTCCGAAAATCCTCAAGTTTAATTAGAACCGACCATTGTAGCGTAGTGGTATCAGTTAGCAGCGCAATTCTGCATATGGGGTTCGATTCCTCGGACCCGCAACCTCTATCGTTGCCTTGAAGCGGTTTTTCACACATGGGCGGGTACCTCCACATCTAGACTACCCATTCATCATCAGTTATGACATCAGCGGGTCAATGACGTCATGACTAAACATTAGTCAGAACTTGCATACGTTATTACAGGAATCGAATCAATTTCTGTGGGACTTAAATGTTTAAAAAATTTCCTTGATTTTTTTTGTTGTATTTTCAGTATGAGCTGACTTACCTAGTAGGAAAGTTGTCAAATTATTTTACGGTTAGTGCTAAAATTGTAACAATGACCCGAAATTGGACAGAAACAGACACCCATGTGTTTCTGATCCCAGTGTCATGAAATAAAAATGAAATGACAGTATGACCGTGTGTGCGTACGTATGAGAGATGTGACCACCTGCTTTTTACCTGTAACTTTTATGTTCTTTCTATTTGAACAAAGTTCGGTCCGTCTTTTGAACAATTGAATTCGGAATGTAGTTCAGAAATATAACAAGGTGCACCTGAAATGAAATGAAGGGATAGCAAGTCATAGCTTGCATTGTACACAAATAGTTACTGATGATTCAGGTGCACTCGGAAATACATATTTATCAAAAGAATATAATAGGAAGGGTTATATCGCGCGGCTTTGCGCTACCGGTAGAATTACAATTTAGATTCTTGACCTACCCGGATACTTTGTCACCGGTCACCAAAATTATAAGTTAATTTTGTATTATTTCCTACTAGTAGGTTGACTTTCCGAAAAAAAAACGCCAGAAACTCGATTTTGGGCAGTATGAGCTGACCTAGTAAAAAAAAGTTGTCAAAGTAATTATTTTGACGACTATTTATTCTGTCTGATTGTGCTGACTACCGGTAACAATATGTACTGGCGGTTAAGCATAATTTGACCAAATTGACTTTAATTTTGAAGAAGAACACCCATGGGAGTTGAGAGGTGGTTAGTCTCACATTCTTCAGAAGGATGAACAATGAGGATAAATATAAATAAATACACATGTGTTGTGTGATTCCATTGTTAGGCAAAACTATTAGTGGCTTCGGTTGGAAGGATGGAAGACAAAAACTGGTGTAACGGCCACACGGGCAGACCCAGACAAATTATTTGTTCCATCTCCAATGACTCCCTTTTTGCCCCCTTTTCGATTCCATTGTTCACATATACGATACTGACATGTGTTGTTGTTGTTTGTGGACACAAATTATTATGTTGACGTTCGTTATGGTCCCAAATTAGCGGGTGGATGTAAATTTAAATTTAACATCTGACTGGACTGGCTGACTAGGTCGAGACCGATATATTTGTCGTGCATATTTAAATAAATGCGATTCCAAGCAGGGAGACTGTCAAATTAACCCTGTTCTGGTGACTGACTAAATTAATAGGTTGGGGAGCGACCTAATATTTCTGCTAATTTAAGCACGCTAAACTTTTAACGATATCATGTGGGTCGGAAAAGGTGACAACTATCGCAAATTAAGCGCCTACAGCAAAACCGTTAACCTGAATGCGCGGAATGGCACACAATTTAGAGGCGCGTTGTTACGGATCGGCCATATTTAAGGTATTTTGGCCAATTACCGTCTATGAAATTTTTCCCTCTAGGTCCAAATATTTCAGGATTTCGTTTTATTTGATAAATTCTTCTGAAATAGGCTTCCAAAATTAAGTGTTGGTCAAAGTATTACACTGAAAATGAAAAACAAATTCTGAAAACCAAATTCTAGGCGCATTTCTGAAAATAAGCGCTGCAGCCGGCAGTGGCAAAATTCATATTATCGGCAAACTGGTTTCGAAATTATGAGAAAACCTGAAAAAAGCTGACGTCGCGAATATACATATTGTAAGAGCCTACATACAAATCGCTTATAATATACAAGCAGAAATTAATTGGTTTCCAAAATTTACATATTAAGGTAAATCACAGTGCCTAAACAAAATGTTTCGACCTTTTGACATTTGGAGAGGTCAAAAGTCAAGACGTCTGTCAATAATAATTTTCGTCTTAGAATTTCGTACTGTGTAAATCTGCTGGGTACAAATAAATGCTAATGACATCAATAAACGACATCCTGGGATATTCGTACCAATCGAGAGCTATAGTCGTGCATATAATTTAATTAAATTGAATATTAACAAATTATATTGAACTATAATCAGTACCTATATACAAACAATAAAAGTAAATAATAATAATACATTATGAGTCGATGCTATGCGTGGGTGATAAACGTCCGTCCGTGTCTAGGTCTAGTTAAGTTGTTGCTCATCAAATAAATAAATTTTATAGGTCTATTACACAATACGGGTCCGCGGTGCGGGTCTTGGAAAAAAACGGTCCTTACTTGGGTAACAACCCTAGTAGGGCCACGTGATAGGTCTAGGAAACCAATGGGGTGGCCAAAACCAAAACCGTAAGCATAAACCCCGTCGTGGTGGTTTTAAGCGACCCTACCACCAAAACCATAATAAAATAAGCCAGTACAGGAGACTCAGACTCAGAGTGGTTACCCTAGGAGGTGAGGGTGAAATGTAGATGTTGTTGCCTAGGACGACTTGCAAGCACATTATTGGATCTCTAACCAGAGTACAGTAGAATACGAATACGCAGTCAGTTGGGCTCTGTTGGTTGTCCATGAAACATCAGTTTCTGTATTTAATCCGTATCACCCTGCGAAGGTTTTCTCTTCCTGGTGGTCCCTTGGGTCATTTATGGCATCAAAATTGACACATCAGTGTGAAAGGCCCAAATTCTGACCGTTTTTGGCTCAAAACCCTCGAAATATACAAAGTTTCAGTGTTTTCCGGTTTTACCGGCCGGTTTAAACCAATTTTCGACATCTTAGTAGACGAATCGGCCGATTTTTGTAAGGCGCAGGTCAGGTCTGGTGTTCACGTGACGTGCAGTTTGAGTAAGACACCCGGTGCCCGGCACTTGCATCACAGGGTGTATCCGAAATAACTTGACAAATTTGTGCCTTATCATTTATTGACGATCAGTTGAAAAAAAAACACATGCGTGTGTACCTGCCCACCTTACCTAATCAGTAATCACTGACGACGACATACGACGACGACGAGTGTCCTTCGAAGATCGACAGTGACAGTAAATAAAAAAAAATTGAAGACGACCAATCGCGCATCGCGCCGTCCCGTGGACAATAGAATCATTCATTATAAATATTGATAACTTGGGACACAAGAGAGTGAAAGGATTTTTTTAGTCTGGTACCGGCCGAAGACGACGAAGACGTCTTCATCAAACAATTCAATTTCTACATAAGGAATTGGTTGTTGATTGTTGATTTTTTACCATTATGGCTCGTGCGGGAAATATGGCCACGAATACGAATGTTGATGATGATTAAAATTGTTGCATTGTTTTATTTGCATTTGGACATCCAAGCAAGCGTTTTTTAATGGCCGGGCGTCTATGAATAAAAGAGTGTGACAGGAGACAAGGGACTAATTGAATTATAACCAATTTTATTTGACGCTATATCTTTTCCTTTGTAAGAAACGGCAACAAGTGTGCACCACCTTATGAACGATTTCCGGCGGGCACTTTTATCGACGATACCGATTCTGACTCATATTTTCGGAATTTTGGTCCTGCAGGAAATGCAAGATTTGGTTACTAAAAAAATACTTGTTTTTTGTTGTGAATTCTCTGCCAAGAATTTGTGACGATTGGGAATTAGGAATCGGGACTAAATTCCCCTGGTACCAGACACCGTGGTATTTTTTTGTGACGACGCTTGAGATATAGAAAACGGAAAACATCCGCTGGAAAAGTTTTGAGAAGGTGCGAATTGAAGTGTGAACGATAAAGAATACATTTTTTTAGTGATGACCCGAGAATTGGAAGTGTCTAATTGGATTCAGACTTTCAGCAGTGATCTTGTGGTCAAGTTCAAGTTAAATGCACTAATGAGAGTTCAATTCGTTCAGTAATGTTGTTTAAAGGAAATAGTAGCAAGCTGGAGCTGTTGATTGGAAAAATTCAAGCCAGTAAGCTCACATTTTTTAAAAAATGGTTCAAAAAGTTAATTAAGTTGTTCAATTATTAAATAGCTATTAATTACGGCCGGTATTTAATTAGCGGTCACAACATTTCATGCGCTACGATTTATAGCCTGATTTGCTGCAATATCTAGAATTTGATCGAATGATCTAAAATTTCGGTAACCCCGAAAACAATGAAATTAAGTATCGAGAACGGTAATTGCTACTGTGTCGTAATACCAATTATTTAATGGGTATCACTAATAGTTCTGTTGTATTATTTCTTCATGGGTATGTTTGTTTATGTAAAATAAATTCTACCCTTCCGTCAAGTCAAAAGTCAATCAATCCAAAGCCAAAGGACTATATCGGTTTACCACGAAAGGCAGGGTGCTACCACTGCCTACATAGATAAATAGACACAAGCGCGTTCTAGTCTTAAGTTTCAGTTCCTGTTCAAGATAAAATTAGTCTACGACTCCACACCAATTCCGATAGCGATAATTTCCGAGGCGCGGCGGTTTCCGCATCAACAATTCGTCTTCTTAGGATTCCTGGGATGATAGTAAAAATTAACTTTAATCTCTCTTGGGGGTACTTGATTGCGTTGAGAAATGAGTTGCCATGCCTGGTCGCACCGATAAAAATACCTACCAAACCGCGTAAACCGTCAACCGCATCTACATTCTACAAATCTACACCCACCGAAATTGACTGATTGGGTGCAAAAGCGAAGCAAAAAGCTTAAGATATCTTGCCATTACTCTCGCAACTCTGGGATTTCAAATCAATCCGATTCCACGAGTTGAGGGAGACACATATCTGGTGGGGTCACCTATCTCTGTGAATATCTTAATTAGTTTTCTGTAAAGTCACGCTAGCTGCATCATTTGATGTACAGAACAGGCGATTTACGACAGTTTCAAGATATTGGTATACGGTGGAGACACTATAACTGCTCCTTACAGAACGGTTAGATATATATTATTACGCTTTATGCCACTCCGCACATATGCGCATTTGAGGAAATTGATTAGTTAATTACTGTTTCCACTGTTGTCAACATTCGGACCGTTTTTCCCGATTTTAATAATGATCTAGGGAGGGTGTTTCGAATATAAGTAATATTTATATTTTTGAATGAAACGCCATAGGTATTTAAAAAACAAACAGAATGTGTGGTCTATAGGGTGGTTCGATGGTTTTGTGACTATGCCTGTGCGTGACCCAACTTGAAAATAAATGACTCAAAATATTATTGAAGTGGTTGATAAGATGAAGTTCGTTTAAAAGGGGGAAAAAAGGGACAAGTTTTGATTTATGTGGAGTGAAATGTGAACTGACGTGTAAATGATGGATTATGTTGACAGATACTTTGGGGACGGACCCAAGTTTATCTTGGAATTCGGAGACAGCGGATGAAGACCATTCCTTGTCACCGAGCTCCTGTGCAACACCGAACAGTGTGGTGACTGAAGGGAATGACCCAGAGGTCAACTTCACCATTGGACCTACAGAGTCCACACCTTACGCTTGTCAATTCTGTGAAAAAGCTTTCCCAAGACTTTCTTACCTCAAGAAACACGAACAGGTCAGTCATTTTTTTTAATATGGTGGCTTTTTTACATTTACAGGGTGTCCAATTTTTAAATCCCAATGGTATTTTTGGAATTTCACCGCTAATAAGTTGAAAAATCTGGATTTTTGAATAATTTTATCGCGAAGTTATAGAAAATTAGACCCTAAACTGGTAAGGTCTGAAATTCAGCGTATTATTCACCCAACATGTCTTAGAAAACCGATAGACAGACCACATGAGTGGTTGAATACTGACATTAGTGACATTGTATTTGTTTTTGAAAAAGTTTTTTTAAAAAATCAATCATTTCTCATCTTCAACTCACACTCATGTTTTTAAAACGGTTTTGTTCAGAACAGACACACTGCTACTGAAGATCACTTTTCGTAAACCTTTTTTTGGACTGGATAGGATAATAAATGAGTTCGGGTCATTAGAATAGAATGGAAGACCCTTTTTTTCATTATTCTTATTCTTCTGCACTGTACCCTTTATTTGAACAAAACGTCAGTGGTAAGGATCAGACAGATCAGTTACAGTAGCCAATCGTGCAAGAAAACTACACCGACTTTTCGGATAATCATTCACCATCCGTCCCTTCTAATATTTAACATTTTGCCCAGCCCTGCCTGCAATGCAATGGTAAAATAATCTCATACTTTTATCATTCAATGACCGGACGTAAAATCCAAGAACAGAAACAGAAGTCATGAAAAATGAAAGGCCGTCAACTATTTGACTGACTTTTCATGAACAATCGTCGAATCGTCGCATTATCTTAGAAAATCGTCTTTGCATGAATTCCTGATTCACAAAAATCTCAAGGATTTTATTGATTTTCAATTCAAAGCAAATTCCTGCAGGTGCATAAGCATAAGCGTAAGCCGAAATGATCTTCATTCCATCGTATACAGGGTGGACTATAAGTTTCTTTTTTTACTCATTTCGGCATATATTTTTGGACACACGGATTTCCGGAATTTGGCTCACTTATTTTTACCAGGTTCTGCGGTATCTCATGGAATTTAAGCGCATTACTACGTATTGAAGCACAAAATTCCATAAATAAAAACCCAATTTTTCATCGGAAAAGCGCGGGTTATCAGAAAAGGTGGGATATACATTTCATAAAGCATTGTCTTAGATGAATTTTTGGACATGGCTTTTTGCGGTGGATTTTGGGGTCGCTGATGTTGGCCAGATGTTCCCATATTTCATGGAATTTGAGCGCATTCCTACATGTTGAAGCCCAAAAATTCATGAAAACACGAAGTTTCATTGGAAAAGCGCGGGTTTTCAAAAAACGTGGGATATACATTTCATAAAGCATTGTTTAGGACGAATTTTTGAACATGCCGTTTTGCGGTGGATTTTGGGCTCGCTGATTTTGGCCAGGTTTTCCGGTATTTCATGGAATTTGGGCTCATTACTACGTGTAGAAGACCAAAAGTCCATGAAAACCCATTTTTTAATCAGTAAAGCGCAGGTTTTCAGAAAATGTGGGATATACATTTCATAAGGCATTATTTTCGACATAATTTATGACCTGCCGTACTGCTGGGGATTGACCACCCTGTATATATGTGGATATATGGTGCATGCGTCCTTAGAATACAATATGTTTAGGTTTGATTCCAAGTGATGATAAAAATGGAGCGGATGAGAGCCTTTTTGAGTGACTTGGCGAAGGTTGTCCTAGACTTAAGGGTCAACTCCCTTTTCTTACATTTGATAGAGATAGGACCCTCATCCTGGACATGGAGCGGAGGATAAGTCCGAGACCCAATATTTGTATCTGTAGAGAACGGATGGTCTGTGTCTATGTCTATGTCTATGTCTTGGGATTCATTACATTGTCATTGTGATTGTGGTGCCGTGAGGCAAAGGCAAAGCTCTTCATATTTATCATAAAACTTTATGACAAGACGTTCACGAAAAGAATCGGGGTGAAATGCCAGGAAATGTCCCAGTCCCGGTCAACCCTGATTATTACCAAATTTATCTCTGGACCACTTACTCAAGAAAATCATACAAGACGTCGGATGCATTGCCACCCGCATCCGACAGACCAAAATATTGTTGTCACAGATAGCAAATAAGACCAGACCAGACCTTTTAGTCCTTAGCTCTAGAATTCGACAGATTTCGTCTCAATCAGTAAGTCACTTCCAAGAACAAACCAAGTCAAGTACAAATAGTCCAAGGTAAACACATGGAATAGGCTGATGGAATCTGCTGATCCTAAACTTCAAAAATTGTCAAATTTGCAGTTTTTATATCTTGTTTGGGTCAAAAATGAAACTAACTCAAGTAGAAATAGTAATTTGATTAAAGATTTTATTTCTTGCAGAGTCACAGCGACCAAATGCCATTCCAGTGCGATTTTTGTCAACGCCTGTTCAAACACAAACGGAGTCGTGATCGTCATGTCAAACTTCATACAGGGGATAAAAAGTATCGCTGCGCCCACTGTGAATCCGCCTTTTCCAGAAGGTCAGTTTTTTATACGTACTTCTTTTTTTTATTGCATGTATGACTAATAGGTTGTAGTCCTAATTAACTAGCAATCATAGTTCCGGTTAAATAGCTTCTATTACGTAAGCTCACTTTGTCGGAAGAAACAAAATTCAGTTTATTTTAAAACTGGTGACACTACGCCTATCTCTATCGTGTCAGCACTTATGACTACTGGTATGACCAAAACTTTCAGGTTACTGTAGGAATCGATTGAATCAAATTTTGAAAAGTTCTCCTGTATTTCTTTTGTTTGGAGAGTCTGAGCTCATCCAGTTGGGAAGTTGTTGAATTATTTTGGATCCGAGTTTGAGACACCTTGATGCTGAATTAGAAGTTTAGTGGTCCAATTTAAATTGACGCCCGGGCGTCTAATCGGTCGTTTATGGTATTTAAAGATGTACGCACAGCAATCGTTTATGGAATTAGAACGACAGTCCTTGTGTCATTACAGACGTATGTATGTCTAAAGCACTTTTATACAAGGTGTCCACGAAAAAGCGAAGCATTGTTTAGATAATTTGTGGACTAGTTACGAAAATTGATGTTACTCTCGGACTATAATTTAGGATTAATTTGATTATTTTCAGTGATCACTTGAAAATCCATATGAAGACTCATGATCATCAGAAACCGTACCAATGTGTGATTTGCAATCGAGGCTACAACACGGCTGCAGCCCTCACTTCCCGTAAGTATTTGTTCAACCAGTTTTAATTAGGTGCCAAAATATAGTGGTTTTACCAATTTATAACAATATGTAATACATTATGATGCAGACATGCAGAATCACAAGAAGGAACAGTCCTCAGTTCATAGTTCACCGAGTCCGGGACCGTTCCGCTGTTTGCAATGCACCGGGACATTCCTCACCGGAGAAGAATTGCAGGTGAGTTATTAGTCCCAGCCAACTCATTCTCCACAACGTATCTCTCTCACACGTTAATCATCTCGAGTTCCATGAATTAACATCCAATTAGTCTCCGATTTCTCGTGTCCGATCCATGTGGCATAGAAAATGTTAGACTATAGTTCATACTACTAGGGGTACCTTCCCTAAGCCAAAATTTAAAACAACCTTGAGGTTTACATGAAATGACGTTTCCTTGTGAAGTGGAGTTGGAGTGTGAGGGAATAGATGTTTAAGTCAAAGTCTGTCCAAGACAATGAGACTGACAATGACATGGCGTGGCATGGGAGACAAGAGTCAAGAATTACGGACAGACCGCTCCAACAAATTCTACACAAAATACACATGGAGTGAATTGTGAATTTACGTAAGGAGCTTGAATTCGAGTAAGAATGACGGTGACATGTTGCAAATTCAGGTGGGAGTACCTGCTCTGTCTTCGCAAGCTAGGGGTTAAAATTGAAGGGGGTATTCAAAATTCAGCAGTCAAAATTAGTTCTAAACTTTCATTAACTACAGTTTCTGCTATTTTTTACTCTTACAACAGAATAGCGACAAAGGTTGCCCTTGTCGCTTCGTTAAACTTAGAAATCCATTACCCCTTCAGAGATTTTCACTATTTTTAAGTGATTTATTTCCACTGGATTTTTGTTTCTTATACCAAATGGAAAACTAACCCATTCACTGCAAAATCTACGTGGCAGTGCATGCCAATTAATTTTTGCCGTTTTAACATTATTACCATTGCCCCATTTGTTCTCAGACATCCTTGGTTAACAAAGTTCAAGGATGTCTGAGAAAGAATGGGGAAGGATGGATAGGAAGAAAAAACATTCCATAGAAGGGGCAAATTGAGACTCCCGAAACGGGGGGTTACGTTACCCCTTGACCGCGCCACTCACTTAGACCACCACATATATTATTATCAATTAAATTAGAGCAAGAAAATAATTGTTGTAAATCTTTGTCGAAGGTAGTTCGGATAATTTGTTGCTAAGGTGCGACGCTGGGCTCAGTTCCTTAGATTATGATTAGGATTGGGACTTGAAGGATCCGTTCCACGTCTGACTCTGTAATTTACGATGCCTTGACTGTGTTTCATTCCAGACCCACGTCTCACACCACCACCGCCCAATTAGTTCGTCAACCCCAGAGAAGTCACTCCAGTCAATCCATGAGTGTGGGAATCATCACAATGGAAATGTGAAGCGTCAGTCCGACTCTATGTCTCCAAAGACATCGCCGTCATCTCGAAGTGCAAGTCGAAATCGGGCCCCCACAGCTACGACACTGGAAATCGACCACACAACTGCCCGTCTCATGCTCCCTTATCCTATGCCCAAATTAACTTGTATTTACTGCACCAAAGACTCATTCAATACCATGGAAGCCCTTCAACTTCATGTACAGGCCATGCATGGTAAGTATTTTGGTCAAAGGTCAAATATCAAAATGATATGGATGGGTTGAGGTCAAACGTCGAGGAATTACTGTTACGGACATTTAAACCGGGGTTAAAATTGCGAAGACCACGCCGCACAAGGAATTGGGAAGTGGGTCGACCAGGAATTGAACCCAGATAATGGCCACCCTGTGAAATCTTTAGAGTTGATATTTGGGTGAAGATAAATGAGTTGTAAGGTTTTAAATCTTGTCTCGTCCTTCCTACACATTCCTGGAATCCTTTCCTTCCTTTGTCCTGTTTTTGTCACCTTTAACACCCAACACGACACCTTCCATTAAGATGTGAGTCTGTAATTTATTTGTCTCTCGTATTTTCATCCTTGTCACCAAAGAAACATTCATTTGTATTGTGAGGGGAATCTCATTCATTCATCCCAAAAAATCCATTCATTCACAGCGTCTTTTTAAGGAGAAATTAATATCGACATGGCACTAACACAAACCAACTCCTTCACATTTTTCTATTCTGTCAGCGACCTAGACCTCAAAACTCCTGATTTATACTAATCTATTATCTATTAAATTATCAGAAAAAAACTCACTAAACATGTACTAAAACCCGTATTCATCATCATGGACGGGAATCGATGGGGCGACGTGAGACATACTCTTCTGTATAAAAACTATACTTTTCTACAGAGTATTGAGAAAATGAAACCATTTTCATCGGATACAAATATTACTGAGAATATCTGCAAGAAATTGGCAAATTATCGTAATTTTATTTAATTGTATGCCTGAGTAAGTAATTAGAAGCCACCCGCAGCGGAGCTATTAGCTAGTGCTAGAGTTTCCGTGCTTTGTGCTTTCAAACACTGATGGGAGTTTCAGTCATTAAGTCTATTAGTGAAGTCATTATTTAATGACCCCGAATGAGGGGAGAAACTTCGGGGTCGGGGTCCTCATGTTCGTACGTGTCCTAATAATAGAAATCCTTTTGATTGTTCAAGTTGACCAAGTCCTTTGAGAACAACAATGACTCAAATTTCAACCCTTCGTTTTTGTCCTCATCCTGGTCCTACCCTAATCATTTACGACCCATACAAAATTGTCGCTAGAGATAATCAGAACGGCGGTCAGTACTCTGCTCTGGTGAAAGTCTGCCTGAGTTTGGGTAGGCGTCACGGCTTAGCGCACTTAGTGGCGATTTTAGACAATCAGGCCCCGGGTTCAATTCCTAGTCAGCCCAATTCCATGTACGACTGGGTGATCGTCTGGCATTTGGTCCTCATGGATCTAGAATTAATTATCTGGGTCGATGCGACCTCTAGACTAACTTACGTACACTAAAGTCACCTCGCTGGTATCAATTCAGACCTTAGGAGCCAAGGTTAAAAGCCAAGGCCGATTTTTTTTAATTTGACACAATTTAACCTTAACACTTAAAATATTTCCAGGTGCACTGTTGAACGGTGATTTAGGAACGAGTCCGCATCATTTGACATCACCGATGGGATCACCACCTGGTGTTGGATCTCCGGATAGTATCGGAAGCACTGCCCCTGGGTCCTTACCATGCAATTTCTGCACGATGAAATTTTCAAGTCTAGGATCCTTGCACAAACACGCCTTGAGCGTTCATAGTCTTTCAGGGTACCTTCAAGCCAAAGCCAAGGAAAATGCTTTCTGTGCTCAGTGTGCTGAAGCGTTCCCAAATAGCATTGCTTATGCGGAGCATTTCCTCATCTTCCATACAAATTCCAATCCACACAACATCCAACAACATCATCATCCGAAACATCCTCAGGTGAGCCTTAATGACCTTGACCTTAACACTTCTGGGTCCAAGTTTGGGCGCCGTACCCAAATCTGTCTTAACTATTTTATGTACCGAGTATTGCGAGTCCAGTAAAATAATGAAAATGGCAAAATTTTCCTTCATTTGTTTCTGTTGAAGCATTTTGAGCTTACCTAATAAGACCGTTGTCGAATAGTCTTGAATAGACGTATGAATTGAATAGCTTAAAGAACATTGTGTCTTTTTGACTCAACAGGTGTGTTCACCGGAGCCACCACAAGTGAATCCAACGGATCTGAGTAAAAAGAACAAAGGAGACCGAGATGGTTGTGCCTCCTCATCTTCAACGACTTCAAGTGGTGGACAATCACCAGCCAAAAAATTGAAGAGAGAACGAGATGATGATGAAAGTCGAAAGGGGAATAATATTTCTGGAATTCCAGGAAATGTTGGAATCATTCCAGCCCTGATACCAAACCCGACACTTTCCTTTGGTCCCCACTCCCTCTTGTGTAATCAATGCAATGCTGGGTTCTCTGACTTTGAATCATTTCGAACACATTTAAAATCTCATTTAGAAGAAATCGTTCATAAATTTGTGTGTGATGAGTGTGAGAATGAATTTGGGACAGAGGAACAATTGGAGAGTCATGCACTCGCACATTATTTGGCCACGACGACAGAGTATGGTTGTCAAAGTTGTCTCAAACTATTTGGAAAACCGGATGAACTACAAAAACATTTGATGGACATTCATGCTCATCATCTCTACCGATGTGCACTTTGTAAAGAAATGTTTGACTCAAAAGTATCCATTCAAGTTCATTTTGCTGTCAAGCATAGCAATGAGTGCAAAATGTTTAGATGTACAAAGTGCACGACCATCTTTCGTTCAGAAATTGAGTTCCAGGTGAGAAATGAAGGATTTTTATCACATTTATTGTCAAAACAACATGTCAAAACTACAGGGTGTTCCATAATCCCCAAGTTTACCACTCAAACATGACGAAAGACATAAATTCTAAAATTATCTCACTTTCTTCAAGTCACCACATTAAGTTATAGAGGAAGAACTAGGTTTATGAACCACCCTGTAGTGTACATACAAGTTGTCAAACGTGCCCCCAATGTTTTGTTTTTAGTGCGTTATGTTCCACTATAGAAAAATTAGTTGGTGACTTACTAAAATCGGTAGGCATTAATTGTAGTTTGACCTGGAGGGGTCACCGACTGAAGGTCACGAACAATATTTTTTAAATGCGACATTTGCTTCACTATTATCAATTACTTTTCAAAATACTTTGTCTTAATAGTATCAATTAGTCAGACAAATTTTAGGGGGTTTGACCTCTTGAGGTCAACAATGGTCACTGAATTTTCATAATAGATGCAATTCTCGCCTTAGTAGTATCAGCTACAATGTTGCAACACGTTGAGTTTTGAGAATTTAAATTAGTTAGGATAACAGTTGCGATCTTGGGGCGACCAAAGGTCACGAACTTTTAAGATTTAACCTTTGTCATACAGCAGGTAAAGGTTTGACCTCATCTGGTCATCAAAGGATTTTTTAAAACAAAGGAGCTAATTTTGACCATCTTTATTATTATTTTTAGGTCCATGTCAAAATGGCACATCTGAGAAAACTGTCCCCCTACCGATGCCTTCTGTGCAGTGCTTCATTTGGAAATGAACTTGACCTCCAATTCCACTTAAGTACCCACCAGAAACAATTCCGTTGTAAATTTTGTGATGAAGCCTTCCACGTGGAATTCCTCCTTGACAAACACATGCAAACACATCACATGACCTTAATGAATGGAGATCAGTCCGAAACCACAAATATAACAACGGGGTCATCAAATAATAATAATACAAATGCAAGGTCATCTGGTGGAAAAAAGGTCAATGGGTCAACTGGCGGTGCTTCTAATAAATCCAACAAAGATAATTTAAAGTGTGACATCTGTGACAAAACTTTACTGTCCGAGGCTGACCTTAGTAATCATCGTAAACAAGTTCACCATATTACAAACTCAAACAGTAGTACCGTATCGGGGTCAGGGTCAGGGGTCAAGGGCAATCAAAAGTCAAATCATCACAATGCTTCCGGCAATAATACATTGAGTCTCCATTGTGCCTATTGTAATGAAAATTGTAAGAGTCGTTCAGATTTAGAAAATCATATGAAAACTCATCAAATCGTTTCAACTGGAAAACATAAATGTAATATATGTGATGAGGTATGTCCGACTGCCACGCTCCTAGCGGAACACAAATTAACACACTGTAAAGTTGTGTCTGGAAGTTTTTGTACGATTTGTAAACAAAATTTGTATTCTGAAGAGAATTTTTATTCTCATATGAAACAACATTGTCAAAGTCAAAATGGCGGGAACTCGACAACAACAACAACAACGGCGCAACTCCCAATGCCTTGTATCGTTTGTCGACAAACACTCATGACAGACATTGAAATACAAATGCATGCCAAATTCCACACGAAACAACAGCAACAACAACACTTTCAAAATTCAGAAAATAGTACAAAATCAACATCAACAACAGCAACAAGGAAAAATCAAATACAGTGTTGCCTTTGTCATCGCGTTGAAGACAAGGTCAGGTTTTTATTGAATGGTTACACAAATGGAGCTCAAGTTCAGACGTACGTGTGTCCAGATTGTTGTAAGAAAAATTCGTCAGCGCAGAAGTCGCTATCAACGCTATCGAGTCCACCCTTGCCGCCAACTAGTGGAAACGGAAATACTAAACGAAATAGGGGGAGGTCACCGGATGGCGATTTCAGGCTCAAGGGTGGTGCTCAGGCCCATGCGCAGGCGCAGCAAGGAATTAAACTTGAGAACAATGGAAATCCTAATAAAAAATCATACCAGTGCATCAAATGTCAAATGAGCTTTGCGTCTGAGGAGGAAATCCAATCACATGTAAGTTTATTTCCAAAATTTAATTGTTCTGGTGTAGATTTTTTTTTCTTCTAAAATTACGAACTCTGATGACATTTTGTAGTAGCGTCAAATTGACGAGAATTATTAACAAAGCGTCTTATGCGGTATTAAAATCTGAGATGAAACTTATGTATTTACACAAATTGTTTTGATAGTCTTTACACGGCATGTTAAGAGACATTTTAACATAGCGTCTTATGTGACATTTTAACATGGCGTCTTATGAGACTGTTTAACCTGGCGACTTATTAACATGGCGTCTTATGGGACTTTTTAACATGGGGTCTTATGAGACTTTTTAACATGGGGTCTTATGAGACTTTTTAACATGGGGTCTTATGAGACTTTTTAACATGGCGTCGTATGAGAATAGGCTATTTAGATTTTCATCGCATTAAGATAATATGTGCGACGATTCTTGACATATTTGGCTGAAATTTGTTTATTTTTGTCTAAATCTTAGGTTACCACACACCTGATGAACGAAGGTTCGAGTCACGAGTGCCACCTATGTAATCACGTGTTCTTTGACTCTCCGCTCAAACTCCAGTGTCATCTAATCGAGCATACTTTCGAAGGGTGTTCCTCATTTACTTGCTACATGTGCAGTGCAGTTTTCACGACGGCCACTGGACTTCAACAACACATGGTGGAACACGGACTCCATACACGACCCTATGATTGCTCACATTGTCACTTAAAATTCTTCTTCCGTGCTGAATTAGAAAATCATATGGTGACTCATGATGAGATCAAACGTTCTATTTTAGAGCGCTACGCTGCATCCGCATCCGCATCCACATCCGCATCTACGGATTTTACTAAATGTATTTTAAATTTGACAACGGAGGGCGGAAAAAATCACAACAGTAACGGTCATCAACGGAATCAGAAACGTAAAAAGTTTTTTTATCGATCAGATGATTCTGATGAAGAAATGGAATCACATTCACAATCAGGTCTGAGCATCAAAATGGAGACAGAAGAGTCACAGTCACAGCCGGCCGAGTCATTGGAAAAACGTGACTCAATTAGACAAAGAAATGGTCCTTCGTCTGTCTCGGATGAATCAATGGACATGACCCCTCAACATCAGGATAACAAGTGTAAGAATAATGATCAGATTAATGGGAGAACTGATAATAATCTACCAAATCATCTTGAGCGTGAGCGTGACTCTTCGTGAGAATTACTAACAAAAGAAATCTCAAATCCGATCACATAATTCAGACGGTAATAATACCAATACCAATACCAACACAAATACTGTTCTTGTCAATTTACGCCATTTAGACCTGCGGTGTTCCAATCCTCCTTGCCCACTAGGCTTAAAATATTTATGGGAATTTTTAAAATAAATTATTCATTATTTCCCGCCGCCAGCGATCAGCGTCATTAATTGTAATTATCTAAATACAGGGTGTTCAAAAAATACACGTGAAAGCTACCCTAAAAATTCATGTAAAAAGTCACTTTACCACGATGGTCATTCAAAAGTCACGACTGACGGTTATTTTAGAACATCCTGTAAATAATCTTAGAACTACTAGATGAATAAAATCCAGTGATACCTAAATAATTAGTTATATTTAGTGTTAGACAAATATTACTGTAAATAGTTGTAATATACCATGACCATGACTGTGCGCGTTGCTGCGCTATGTTAATGTTAGCACTAACCGCTTGAAAGTTATTGATCTTGCGCATTTGTATAATAGAGAGCGCCGCGCCGTGGAAAGCGTCATTGTTAAGTTAAAGTTGGTTCAAGTAGTTAATAACTATAGCTAGAATGTACTACCTATTATATTTTGTTTAACATATTTACTATTATTATTATCAGTATATTCAAGTGCAAAATATACCCATCCTGCTCCGCTAAAATGTTACTAAAATTATTAAGATTGTCACCTTCTACAAGTTTGTCTACTCAAGGTGGTTCAAATAATATTTGGATTATGATTAGTATTTGTGGATGAATGATTACGATTATTGGTGACTACTATATTGCATTGCATTGTACCGCTATGCGCTATTATGGCTTGTATACGGAAACAATGAATAAAATGTTGTGGTAAAATGTTACCATACATGAAAAAATTCAATAAATAATTCAAATTGAAGATTTTGGTTGTTTGACTTCGTTCCTTATTTATTTAACTTATTATGAATAGATAGAGACATTTATAATCCATGTGTGACCGAGTGATCAAATCCCCAGCATAGCCAGACTTAACACAACTTGTATAAATTAACGAATATTTTATGGGCTTTTATTTTAACGGGACTAATATAGTTCTCCAAATAGTCGCATATTTTTCATTCAAAATCTGAAATCTTTCAATTGATTGTGTTATAATAAATATAAAATCTTAAAATTGGTCAAAATTTTGACAAGTCGGCGAAAGTGTGATTTCCTTGTGGCATTATGCAATACAGTTAAAAATACTCTGCAGATTATGCATATTTTGATCAAAATTTGAAATGCTGCAATTTGAAAAAGGGTTTGGAAATTTTGAAACCTCTTGAAAACTTTTAAGACTTCAAGGCGTTACATTTTAAAGATGGCGTCAGGACGCTTCTTCCGTTAGAGAACTCGATGCCCCAAATCGCACAAAAATGAAGCACGTGGGGAGCATGTGGTCCTGAGATTTGAGTGCAGCGTGGCCAATTCAAAGTGAAGCGTGGAAGGAAACCGGGCAAGGCTCACACGCACACGCCACGACCACAACCACACGCTTTTGGACAACAGGAATATACGCACGCACAGAAATTTCTTCACTTGTTTTTTGAAAAACATTACTTTTAAGATAATATTGACCTTAGTGACCTCTGATCTACTATGGGGAAGGTGAAGAGGAAGAGGAATAAGGAGAAACGGACAAATCCGGTTGGACCTTCTTCAGGAGTCACAATTGATGAAGAAATCATTGATGATAATTCTACAAATCCATCTGTATTCATTGAAACCCTATTAGAACAGGTAACTATTTGAATCATATTTTAAAAAATATGTTCAGTTTTAGCATAGGTCAATTTTCGTAGCAGACAGCACGTATGCCAATGGCAATTGGCAGTTGTCATTATTTTTAGTTATTTTCTTTGTGAATAACGCTATCCACGTTTCTCTTGTCCACAGTATGTACTATTTTTCAGTGGCTAAATGTTTACACCAAGGGCAGCATTCGGGTTTGTTCATTTTTCAGTGAATTACTGAAGTAAGTTATTTTGATAACGCTATTTAGTGTCTTCAGAATTCTCTGCAGATTTCGTCAAAAAATATAATCGACAGGCAGGAGGTATAGGTATTGAAAGCGCTATTCAATTTAGAAAATATGAAAAGTTCTAACGTAGGAATTTTGTAAAAGATGGATGACAGTTGAAAATCTAGCTCTTATAAAGTTTAAGCAATGCCATTTAATACAAATAACTCTAATTTTTCATTTTCAACAGTTACAAGCGCATTCAGTTGAAGAACGAGACAGCGGACTCAATTCTCTATCATCTGCCTGCACAGACCCTGCTTTATTGGATCAATTATTAAAACATGACGTAGTCAAAATTACAAGTTCACTTCTTGTTGATAAAAGTCCAATAGTTCGACATTCAGCAGCTGGAGCTCTTAGGTAAGCTAACAAGCTAACCAAGTCACTGAACAGTTAACATTATCAAATCTAGAATTAATAACTTTGTAAATTATCGTTTATTTAATATTTTAGGAACATGAGTACGGTTGGATCCGCTGTTTGCAGTCTGATGATCTCTCAAGGCATCATGCCACCTTTGGTCACACTTTTCAAAGAGGTGAGTCGAATTTTTATATAATTAACCAGTTTCTCGTATTTTTCAAAGGTCAAAGTATTTTAGAAAGGGGTCAGCAATGAATCCGGTTAGGGAAAATATTATTCGAAACGAAAACGTTAGTTTTTATAGTTATGACAAATTTTTATTACGACTGAATTTTTGCAAATTATTTCTCTGTAGTTAACTATTATGACAGTTAAAACTCCAAGTTATATGGAAATTATAAAAAGCCCACCCTACACCTAATACAGTTTTTTTTTACCCCTGATGGGGGTAATATTAAATTAGGTATAGGTATAGGTGATGTTAGGTCTGAACTCGCATAAGCATTTACATTGGGAATTGGCAGTGAAAACTAGTTTTAAGAATTTAGGATTTTTATGGTGACACCGGGACCAGTTTCTGCGAGTGTCCGATTTGTCTCCATTCTTCAAGAATTGTTTTGCCGCCACTGGCAGTACAATTACAATTAGGGATACGAAGCAATGAGCGTTAAATTAATTTGAAATCAAAGGAGAAAAGTAAAACAAAGAAAAGAAAAAGTTTTCAGTTTTGTTTGGACAAAATTTGAAACTAATAATTTAGGGCAATTTTTCCTTCCTTTGGTATCTTGGGAATACGTCGTGGAGATTTCCCAAGGGATTCTCCTTTAATTTCTTCTTTCCCGTTGGGAAAAGAAATGCTCAACATTTTTTTGCAATTTTGCTTTTGCCTTTAGCAGTCTAAGTCTTAGTACTTTTCCGTCTCTTCTCTCTCTTCTCTGCGAATGAACGTCCCTAGAGTTCAAGTACTTGTTCGTCTTGTTGTTACCTAGATACAGTTTTTCTTGGTTGTCATTATTTTACCTTTCAGTGTCAGTAGCGCGGAGTGCAGTAGGTTTTTTCCATAACAATAATTTTTCTTTTCAAGTTTTTGGACTAAAATTTTGTTCCAACTGAAGAAAATGGGAAATATTATTCCATTTTCTTGCATTTTGCATGTTGAGTCAAGAGACGTACAACTTTTTCTAGGTATTTTCTACGAGGAAACCACTTTTCATGCAAATACAGTATTAATATTCTCAAAAATCATCCAGAGGTGACCTTTACCAACCACATGAAACCCGCTATTTTTTCCCCAAAAAAATTGGTTCATTGTTCTGTATCTGAGGTCACTCGATTCATGCAGATAAAGGGTGGGACAAATTACCCTACGTTTTGACTTGTTATGAATTAACATGTGAAAAGAATACGTTGTTAGGACAGTGGTAGAGTTAGAATGGGTTCCTTCACATGGGAAACATTTTCCTTGGGTCACTAGGGATTTCATTCGTCATGGAATGTATTCCTTCGTGAGGCATAAATCCATACGCTCTTGAAACAAACTCTAATATTCTGTCTAGTCTTCTACTTTCCATTTTCTTCCTTTCCTTCCGATGGTTTTTCCATTACACCGCCTTGACTGGAGTGCCAGTGCCAGTCAGACAAGAATCTTTATAACAACCTGTCATCCCTATCTTTATCTTCCTCATGCTGACTCTGACGCTGAGACGCTTCAAATTGGATGAATCTGTTTCTCCAGACTACTGGTTAGGGTCACAGTCACAAAAAAAAATATCCAAATCTAACTCACCTTTCTTATAAATACGTATTTAGGGTTCAGGGTCCCACGAAACTTCCCCTTGGGGGAGGAAGAGGGGAATTATTGTTACCAGAGACTTGGTATCATCCTGAGAATTTAAAAAATATGATGTAAAATTGCCATAGTATGTAGAATTAGTCGGGAAATCAAAGTCCGATGCGCGCATCAGCGCTGACGTTAGAAAAATTAGATTTATCGTTTTGTTATGAGTATTTTTCTCAAAATTGACCCATTCCATTCTATAGCTTTCAATTCTCGAGCGAGTCGTTTTTTTCCCATGGTTTTCTTTGTGTTATTTATTCATTTATTTATTTGTCGTAAGTCGTAACACACTTTCCGCTAAGGGTCCTCACAATGTGAATATGTTACACCGAGTTAAAGATGTTAGCTAAAAATGGCCTGAATTTTTTTAACTTAAATTATTTTTCCACTAATTTTAATAATTTTAGTGGAGAAAGCATTTTTTTCACAGTTGAAAACATGATTTTCCCCCCAATTTTGTATTGGGTTATCGAAAAGGGTGTAACCAAAAATTTGGGCAACTAAGGCGTTGCACAATAATATGACACCCACCCTACGTGACCTGAAACTAGGTAGGTAGTCTTCTAGTTTTAGAGCTGAGCCCACGTGGATTGATAAATACACTTTCTATTTTTGAATCCCACTGGAATTGAAGAGTTTTTTTTAGTCAGCCAAATGTATGCAAATATCCTGGGTATGAGGATATCCAGGATATGAGACAATACTCGTACTTGGGTCTTTGGAGCTCTGGAAGTGCCAGTCATGACATTCCAAGTATTTCCATGGAAAGAAATGTTGACTGACGAGATATGTGCTGGTGCTGGTACGTGGTACTCATGGTTTTCCAGGACTTTCCTTTCCCTGGAGAAAGTGAAGGGAGAAAAGAAGAAAGTGTGTTTGGTTTAGAGAGTACTTTTCATTTTACAACTTGTGATATTTTTTGACGGGTCACTTTTACGTACATTTTACCTTCTCTAACATTAGTTTTGCTGACTCGGTTCATGTCCCGAGGGAATCAACGGTGATTTGTGTCATAGTTCATGTCATGCCGGGACATATATGGGACCGTGCTTGCTTGCGTGTGTGTGCCTTATTTTATTCAGTGGATGGATGTCTCCATCCATGTACATTAAATTAAGTTTTGAGAGAGGATGTGGTGTTAATTACTCTTAAGGGTGCTTCACAAATACTAAACAATCATTTGTATAATAAC